>JAXCGZ010007767.1:0-10000 GCA_037179515.1 Halocaridina rubra
GCATGTTTTTTTTTGAAGAATAAGAAATTTCGTGATATTAGTTAGAGATGAGTTTTTTTGATTTCACGCTATGCAGGCGAAAGTAAGAGTAAATTAGAGTAGTTTGTGCTGTCCTAGAATAGGGAAGGTTTTTTCAGTGTCACCCAAACGTAGCTTCAAGGGAGTAGAATGTTTGTTTGTTCGTTAGAATGGGACCTAGGACTGGTGAGGGAGTCTGTAACCGCACGGCTCAACCGAGATTTCACCTTCACTCTTCTTCAGAGAGACCGGGTAAGGGAGGGGAAATTTTCCATAGAGAGAAAGGGAATGTAAGTTTGAATGTGAGCGCATGTGAGCGAATGAGTATAATGAGTGTAATAGGGGTATAATGGGAGGGGTTGCTCTAGGGGGTGAAATCGCGGAAAAGCACCGTTAGGAAGCATGATTGGGGAGTCTGCGAGGATCGTTCCCCTGCTCCGCCAGGTCCTTCTGCATGCCATATCGGAGTGTATTTATGGGAGGTGATGCGCTGTTGCAATATCTAGTGAGAGATATGGATGAGAACGTAATTCTCCACCTGCCCAGATATGGTTGAAATGCCGAGTTTGTTTTATTTTTGTTTTGTCCCCTACTCCGCCGTTGAGATTATTATTCGGTTTCCGAGAGATTCCAAGATAGGTGTTACGTGATAAAGGACGTGAATCTATGAATGATTCTTTATTTTCTTTGCTAGCTGCAGTATATACATTATTTGTCTGAAGAGATGTGTTAGATTGATAAAGTAAAACTTTGCGAGTTTTAGCCATGATAATGTTTTATCAAAATTATTTCGGCTTGGTCATAAAGAAAGAGCGAGAGCTGACACGAAATGACAACAAGAATGTTACACAGCTGTATCCCGTATTTGAGAGAGCAGATATAAGTCAAATTCGAGATAGTAAAAGAAGATATATATTTTATGTTTGAAATGTTTATGTACAACTCCGTGCGAGATTTGGAAGTTTAAGCAAAATGTATTCCTTACTGTTGATAATGAGATATACTTTTGTTTTTATTATTGCATACACAGAGATAGACTTTTTATATTCTTAGATACCCGTTTTTGTTATAGTTTTTTTTGTATTGAAGAAATCTTTAAAATCTTACTTAAAGGATTCTGAAAAGATTATCCAGAGATAACCATGGTTAATCCCTAGCATTTTCATGAATTTTAGATTACAATCGGGCTAATTAAAGATAATTGAGATTATTAGAGATTATTTGCTGAGTTTTAAAGTTAAAATTAATGACACTTAAGTCCTTTTTAAGAAGTTGTCAAGAGAAGGATATTTGTACTTTTGTTGATAATAGTAGGGATACTGTCACATATGATTTTAGTTGTTGTGCTTTAATTTCATCAGTGTGTGTGCTTCGACTTAACCCTCTGATTTATAGTATGAAAAGAGAGAGATTGTCATTATAGACAAGGATGTGTATGCTGTTACAGTAAAGTCCTTATCAAGATTAAACAGAGAGGAATGGATTTATGCTTCGACAGTTTTGCAGTTGTACACTAAGTTCTTTTTGCTTTTGTTTTGTTAATGAGGAAATGAGAATAGCCGCTGACGATAAACATAAGACTCTATCGATAGTCATTGCTAACGTTTGTTCACGTTCATTTGTTTACTTATTTTTATTATTAGAGATGCTCTGCGACAGTTTTTTTTATTTTTTAGTGCAAGTAAGAGACGGAGGCCCAGCTCAGCTGACTTGTGAGTGAAGAGCCGCAGCGTATTTCAAGGTCACTCACTCACTCTCTCTCTCTCTCTCTCTCTCTCTCTCCTACTTTTCACTCGACTCTGAGCCTGACAGAGGCTCCGTTCAATGCTAACAGAACGTTGCTGTCTTTGAGTTTTTTGTGTGTTTTTTTCAGCGAAGCTAGGCGATAATTATGCTTACATTTTATTTCAGTTGATAGCATGCTGTTATTGCATAAATACTGATAAGATATCGGTAGTACCGCCATTTGCATAAATAATTTTTGCCACATGTCGCAACTGTTTAGAGGATAGATAGAACTCCCATTGATAAATTGTGGAGCCAGCAAGTTGCCACTTATGCTATATATATATATACATTGATTATGACAGCAGGAATTTGAATATTAAAGGAGACTGTGTTAGAATAAGCATCACTATGAAATATAAGTATAGAACTCTGTTCTTACTTCTGGATGCCAGTCTCCATTGTATATATATTGATATCTTTGATTTAGTATATTTATTTTTATTGTTTATTATTCTTATTTTTAGATCATGATTATTAGTAATGTTATTATGTTGACTGATATTGTTGCTATCTCTAAATGGCCTGTTGCTAATTATTATTTTTGAAATGAAATCAGCAGTAACTTGATGATTTGTATTTTTTATCTGAATTCATACTTGATGTTACTGTAGCCACCGCTAATAAGAATGTTTCTTTAGTGGCTTCTCTCGGCATTTAATGATTGTTCTTTTTGACATTTATAGTAGAGTAATGCTATGTAGCAGTTGCTAAGTCCTAAGTATCTTGGAATAATAATCTAGTTGTGTAGACACATACCTTCCATTACCACCCTATTCCTAGGCAGCCCCGACCTGCAAGTTCTAAAAGTCTTTAGATTTTGTCCGTCAGACAAGTCCCTAATGCCCATTGAATAGAGATTGCAATCACTTGCAGTTGCAGGGGAGGCAAAGTATAGCCTCGATTACCAACGTGTGGCCAATGTTGGTACCCTGAAGTCATAGGGAACCTTCCTTGTACTGTAGTAGTGACAGAGGTTCAAACTTTCATCCCGCATTCTACTTCGAAGGTACGTGTGAGAGGACCGTACAGAACTAGTAACGCTGTGACGCTGCAGGTCTCCTGCGTGGGAGGTCTTAGTCAAGATCGGTCGAGGGCAGGACGAGCAAGCCAGGCTGGAAGGATTCGCGAGAGGTGGGGCCCCTTCCTGGTCCTTTTTGTTGTGCCCAACCGAGAAACAGGGTGATAGCAACAAACCTGGGCCTGTAGCGAGGACGGGCGGGGGATCGGAAAGCGTAAGAGTCCCCGTGAGAGACCGGGGAATCGCACCTAGCAAGAATTCATGAGCAAGGGACAGAAAACGAAAGTCGTCCGAGACAGAGAAAACGAAAGTCGTCCTAGACAGAAAACGAAAGTCGTCCGAGACAGAGAAAACGAAAGTCGTCCTAGACAGAAAACGAAAGTCGTCCGAGACAGAGAAATTTAAAAGTCGTCCTAAGACAGGGAGAACAGTCCTAAAAAAAATAAAAGTTTTAAACTACTTTAAAAAACCATGTAATCTTGATGAAATCCCAGAAACAAGGAGATCCCCATACATGTCGTAACTGTAGTGAAAAGAGAGGAAAAGAAACACAGAAATATTTTAAAATATTTTAATAATACCTTTAGAAGCCACGTAAACGAGAAAGAAAAATAATCCCTATACATGTCCAAACTTTAGTGAAGAGAGAAAGAAGGGTATTTAAGAATCCCTTATTAGTTAATTAAAGTTACCCCCGTATTAGAACTGAAAAAATGGGAAAGAAAATGTCCCCACCGTCTTTGTGCACTGCTAAACGACAAAACATTTTTATTTTTATTTTTTTTTGTTTTTTTTTGTTTTACTAGATTTAAGATAATTTTAAGCGAAAACTCAGAGTCTCCCTTAGATATAGTTTTGAATAAGTGCCATTGATAAATTGTATGATTTGCACTAAGATTAATAAGTTGTTTTTCTGCTTAAATAATATTAGTGTTTTGTTTTAGCATCATTATTATTTGAATTATGATTTAATCTTTGTGTCCATTAAGCTCTCCTATCCATTGGTCTCTGAATAGTAATATAATATGACAATGGTAAAAGTTTTGACTTTACTCACAGTAAAACATGTTTTGTTTCAGGAGTAGTTTTAAGGCCAAATTTTAAAATAAATTAATGCCCATAGTAGCAATAAGAGTAGAAATTATAAGATAAGGTTTCTTATAGAAATTACTATTGATGTTATGGTCTATATCATTTTAAATGTGTATACATGCTAATACTCTACTTAATTTGTTTGCTAATGTTCTACATGAGTCATAATTTTACTGTAATTAACTCAATTTTGTCTTTTGGAAAAAAAAGAGAAGTAGGTAAAATAATGTTATGATTTAAACTAACTTTTGATCTTAGTTAATGTTTGATATTAGTTACACACTGAAATTATATTGCTTAAGTTATGTTTGTTTAAATATAAGAATATGTTTGTATTACAGATTTCCAACAAGGAAATAGACCCTGCATGCTCTAGTTGTCTGTAGAAGTACTATAGATATATTATGTTTGTGTAATTTGTATAGGGTTCATAGAAATAGGATTTCTTAGATGATAACTTAATTAATTCGGCCCCGTTTTTATTGTAAACAAATGTTAGTTAGGATGATGAAACTGAAATAAGAGATATTTCAGTGTGGTGGGGAGGGATGTCGTAGGACTTTTGGGCTAGGGTCAAAGGAAACGTTGAACACACTCTCCAGAGTGTGATAGGACGAGGCCTACGATTAAGGTGTGTCAGGAAGATATATAGCGGGTCCCGTGAGACTTGACATCTGGTGTATTTCATAGCTCAAGAGGGTGAGAGCTGTAAACCAGTCCTTTATTCCCCATACCACACAGAAACCCTTGTCCTAAATGTGAAGTACAAGCCCGGGGGAGATACCCAATGGCAATAGGCTATTACCACCCACTCCTTTGCAATAGGCTCGTTGGATTAGCCCCTCCCTTAAATAGGCGGGAATCCACTTCGAACCTGGAGTTGATTTGCCAAGTTGGATACAAGCCGCGCCCCTGCCCTTGGGATATTTAAAGAACCACCCAGGGCAGGCAGAGTTGAGTTAGAGACCGGGCCTTGCCAGCAGCAGAGTTAACACAGTACAGCTGAGTTAGCCTCCCCCGCTTGGGGGTAGGACTCAGGAATTAGTCGTAACAGGAACTGTAGTAATAGGAGCTCTGAGTACATAGATGTTAAAATAAGAATAAATGTATAGAAAGGAAGATGTCTTTCACCAACCACGCTACCATAAGTATACAACGTAAGGAGGCAACTATCCTACGAAGGGGTGTCTTTAGATGAGATAGCCAAAACCTCTACGTCAGACCTGTCAGATGTGAAGGGATTATAAAACATTTGTAATGAATATCCAATTCTCTGCTGGGTTTTAATATACTTCTGCATTACTTTCATGATGTCTATTCCAAAAATTCTACTTAGAACTTATTATTATTATTATTATTATTATTATTATTATTATTATTATTATTGTTATTATTACTATTATTATTATTATTATTATTATTATTGGCAACAATAATTTCCCTTTGATGATGACTGCGGAGATTATTATTATTATTATTATTATTATTACTATTATTACGAATTTGCAATTAAACCATTATTTTTACAATAAATAATGTAGTTTTGGTTGAATGAACGAGAGTTAATTAAAAATGTTTCTCTCTCTCTCTCTCTCTCTCTCTCCAACATTCTATTCTACCCAACCCCCATACTCTCTTTGTCCCAGCCAACTAGGGAGGGGCACTGTACACAGTTATTAAAGTAAATAAACCAACAGATGTACAAACAATGATGAGCCCTTAATAATTATAATAATAATAATAATAATAATAATAATAATAATAATAATAACAATAATAATAATAATAATAATAATAATAATAATAATAATAATAATCTCCACAATCATCATCAAAGGAAAATTATTGTCGCCAATAATAATAATAATAATATCTAAGGAGAATTATTGGAACAGACATCATGAAAGTAATGCAGAGGTAAATTAAAACCCAGTAGAGAACTGGATATTCATTACACATCTTCTATAATCCCTTCACATCTGACAGGTCATTACACTCTCCATCTCTGTTTCTCTTTACAGCCTGATAAAGGCTGTTTTACTTTATCAGTTTTTGGCCCATCCTGGTGTCAAAAAAAAAAAAAAAAAAAAAAAAAAAAAAATCCCCCCCCCCCAAAAAAAGAAATCCGCGATGCACTGAATTCGCGATAGGTGAATCACGAAATAGCGAGGGACTACTGTACTCTAAAACGTAGCAATATAATCTAAGTTTTAATCTAAGACATAAAAATAGTAAAACTACACTAAATAGTATGGCTTACCTTTACTACTGTGGTTGGTTTGCATCTGGATAACTGGATAACTTCAGCTCTAATACCCAAATTAGCGTCGAACGGCTTAACACCAACAAATGCGAACAAAAACAAGTGGGCAATGCTTCTTCTTTCCCCTTTCACATTTTCATGGCATTAAACAATCTATTTGCTCTCTCCTAAATCAACAGGAGGCTCACTGGGATGCACTCTCAATGCTGGTCATCCAGCCAAAGCACTTATAACATATTAATGTTGAAAGAATGTAACCACAGTGAACAAGCACAATTAACGAATATGGCAGACAAGAGGTTGTGATGCAAAGTCTTCGCAACGGCACTTCTCATAAAATTGTGTTATTATTGTTCTTATTGTGCTGTCCTTTTGGTTCTCTCATTCTCCAAAGTGTATTTTTGGTAATTTTTAAAATAAATTAAAATGAGTTCCTTCAAATGGCCAAATACATAAATAAATAAAGCCATTAACTTGATATATACGTATACAACAATGCCATGTGACTCTTCCTCTGCCAACCTCAAAAAACTTTTTCGCATAAAGATCGTATTTACAGCTATGTATACGGCAATTTTGTATACAGTATACTGTATATGAAATCTAATTCCTTCAGACATTCCAATACATAAAGAGATGAAAAAATAAGGCCATTAACTTCCTATATACATATAGAAGAGTGCTGCTACATGTGTATTCTGCTGTCAGGCTCACAAACTGTTCAACACACGAAGTTCGAATTAATCAAAATAACTGGGTATGTCGAGAAATTGATTTATTAATAATTTATTAAATATTTATTGGCATCTGACGTAATGGCGGAATGACCTAACTTGAAAGGACGTAAAACAGGGACCCCTTGTAGCAATGCAAGTAATATCTACCAGTCTGTGCTTCAGCTATTTATTACAATGGCATTAAATTATAACTGCAAAGACATTTCCTATCCAATTTTTTTTCAAAGCATATTGTGGTTAGGAAAATATTAATTAGGTTAGGTTAGGTTGGGTTGGGTGGAGTTCGGATCTTCATACATGACGTCAAGGCTACTGATAAATCGATAAAGTCATCAACATAGACCCCAGAAGATTGATGACATTAAAATCTCCTTAGGAGAAATTATATCAAAGCAAAGAGCAATACAAATAATCAACACCATTCTATAGCAATATACAGAATATTTAATACGAAAAATAGCAAATATGTAAGATGTCAAAAACAAAAATGATAAGAGAAAACTGTGACACCATGATGGGCTAAAAAGGTGTCCTCATCGGGCCTAATGAAAAGTACAAGAATGAAATAGGAGAATGATAAACAAAAAAATAAAATGACAGGCAGTAAGAAGAGTCTTAGTAACAAAGGGTATGTAATATCGTTTACCTTGATTGAAAAAGAAAAATTATATATAAACAGTGTTGTCTCACTTATCACGGTAGTTCGGTTCCGGGACCCGGCGCGAACCAGGAAATCCGCGAAGTAGGATCAGCCTATATGTACAAAGATATTTCAATATATTTTTACGTTTACACTGTATGAACTGTCCCTGTACTGTTAACATACCACCCTTTACTTCATAGATAACAGCATGCAAGCGTAAATTTATATGAAAGTGATAGGAAAACTTACCGTGAATGTGATGATGACGTGACATACATACTCATTTACAATTATTTTTTTGTTTACGTACTGTATAAACACTCCCTGCACTGTTAAAAAAACACCCATAACATTATAGATAACAGCAAGCAACGTAAATTTTTATGAGAGTGATAGGAAAACTTACCGTGAATGTGATGATGACGTGACATACATACTCATTTACAATTATTTTTTCGTTTACGTACTGTATAAACCCTCCCTGCACTGTTAAAAAAACACTCTTTACATTATAAATAACAGCAAGCATCGTAAATTTTTATAAAAGTGATAGGAAAACTTACCGTGAATGTGATGATGATGACGTGACATACATACTCATTTACAATTATTTTTTTGTTTACTAACTGTAAAAACCCTCCTTGCACTGTTAAAAAAACACCCTTTACATTATAAACAACAGCAAGCAACGTAAATTTTTATGAAAGTGATAGATAAAATTACGGTGAATGAGGTGATGATGACGTGATATACATACTCATTTACAATTATTTTTTCGTTTACGTACTGCATAAACCCTCCCTGAACTGTTAAAAAAACACCCTTTACATTATAAATAACAGCAAGCAACGTAAATTTTTATGAGTGATAGATAAAATTACGGTAAATGAGGTGATGATGACGTGACATACATTTACAATTATTTTTTCGTTTACGTACTGTATAAACCCTCCCTGCACTGTTAAAAAAACACCCTTTACATTATAAACAACAACAACCAACGTAAATTTTTATGAAAGTGATAGATAAAATTACGGTGAATGAGGTGATGATGACGTGACACACATACTCATATACAATAAATTTTTTCGTTTACGAACGGTATAAACCCTCCCTGCACTGTTAAAAAAACACCCTTTACATTATAAATAACAGCACGCAACATAAATTTTTATGAAAGTGATAGATAAAATTACGATGACTGAGGTGATGATGACATGACACACATACTCATTTACAATTATTTTTTCGTTTACGTACTGTATAAACCCTCCCTGCACTGTTAAAAAACACCCTTTACATTATAAATAACAGCAAGCAACGTAAATTTACATTTCCAATAAAAAAAATGAAGGAAAAAAAAAAATTTTCAATATTTTAATATTTTTGCGTATACCCATAAAATAAAATAATAATTTATCCAAAAAAAAACGTGATAGACTGAGAACGCGAACCAAGAAACGCGAATAACCGGGGTAACACTATATATATATATATATATATATATATATATATATATATATATATATATATATATATATATATATATATATATATATATATTTATGGATAGTAGGTTGGCCATGGCACCAGCCGCCCGTTGAAAGACTGCGACTGAAGGTATTAGGATGCAACTAGGACTGGTCCAGACAGTTCCAGGTTGAGTCTTCCTTCAGGACGGTTCTTTCCTCATGCCTACATCTACACTGAATATTCTGGCATATTCATTACACATCTCTTGCTATTCCATTACATTTGACAAGTCACAACATTCTGCACATCTGTCTCTTTTACTTTCCTTTTCCTCACATTTTGTCCTTATTTATGGAAGGTTCACAACTAATGGCCCCCAGTACCCGGCATAGTGGGGTGCGAAGAATCTCCGGGGATCGTGTTGACTCCACCATTGGCTTGAGGGCAGACACGCCTGGTGGTAGTAATGCTTCTGCTCTTAACCTTGCACCTCCCAATAGATCTGCTTCTTTCACTCTTCACTATTCAAACATTCGTGGGCTGAAGTCTAATCTTTCGTCTGTGGAACAGCACTTGGGCACTTTCCTCCCTAACCTCCTCTTCTATCTGAAACCCAGTTGTCTACACATGCTTCCACTGACCATTTCCAAATCTCCCACTATAATCTGTATACTCGTTTTCGTTCCAAAGGTGGGGTCTGTGCTTACTGCAACATTAACACTCCTACTGTGAGGCTCATGGACCTTGAATCTCCTGACTTTGATGTTCTCTAGCTAAAAGTCTATCTCTCCACTACCACTATCATCCTTTGCTTTTGCTACTGTTCTCCAAACTCCACCGAGTTTGTGTCTTTCTTTGAATATCTCTCCTCGTGCCATGAGTCCTTGCTATCTTCTCACCCACATGCCGAAGTTCTCTACATTGGAGACTTCAATGTACACCACAGTGAGTGGCTTCATTCTTCTCAC
>JAXCGZ010007767.1:15000-35000 GCA_037179515.1 Halocaridina rubra
CGCGATTCTTGGTTCGCTTTTTCACTCTATCGCATTTTTTTTTTTGGATAAATTATTATTTTATTTCATGGGTATATGAAAAAATATTAAAATATTAAAAAAGAAATTCTCAGTACTTTAATTTTTTTTTATTGAAAAAACATATTTCATTATCTAATTGATAAAAAAAAATTATTTCCCAGCCTATGAATAATAAAACAGTAAAAAATAGCAAAAAACATGAATGTAGATAGATACGTTTATTGACCACTTCTTTTGAAAAGTACAGTATAATCTTTTCAAAAAAGGAATATTTGGTCCAAATTACAATGAATAAATACAATAGATTTTGTACAATCATCAAATAAGTAGATGAATTTTAAATTAATATACATTGTACTAATAACTGAATGATATACGTATGTACAGTATAACTCAGTATTGCATCATACGAAATAGTGTTCGATAGCGTACAATGTATTGGGGTCGCAGCTACGTGAGCTAGCATATATATTAATATTTCCAATAGTTTTATGATTTCATTGATTAAAAAAAAACGTATTTGTTAGCCTGAGAATAATAAAACAGTAAAAAATAGTAAAAAACATAAATACTAACAGTATTGCAACATGTAAAATACGATACCACTATCTGCGTTTTGGACAAAGACTCGTTCAGTCTAACTCACATTTTGTTTGTGTTCGATAGCGTACAATGTATTGGGGTCGAAGCTACGTGAGCTAGCATATATATTTATATTTCCAGTAGTTTCATGATTTTATTGATAAAAAAAAAACCTATTTCTTAGCCTAAGAATAATATAACAGTAAAAAATAGTAAAAAACATAAATACTAACAGTATTGCAACATGTAAAATACGATACCGCTATCAGCGTTTCGGACAAAGGCTTCCACCATCTTCCATTGTCTCGCCTCACTCGTGTGCACCATGTTGTGCTTATTATTATTAATATGTTTTGCTTGTGATTTTTTTACTCGCATATTTTAACCTTTGCAATGCCTCCCAAGCATCCTTCATCTTCTAAGGCTTCTTGTAGTGAGCCTAAGCGGCAAAGGAAAATGTTAACCATTGTAGATAAAGTGAAACTCTTAGATATGTTGAAAGAAGGAAAAAAGTTTGTGGATGTCGGCCGCTATTTTACGTAAACGTAAAAATTATTGTAAAATATGGAACCTACGTATGTCAAGTCATCATCACCTCATTCATGGTAAGTTTTCCTATCACTTTCATAAAAAAATTATGTTGCTTGCTGTTATTTATAATGTAAAGGGTGTTTTTTTAACAGTACAGGGAGGGTTTATACGGTGTAAACGTAAAAATACATTAAAATATCTATGTACATATAGGCTGATCCTACTCCGCAGATTTCCGGGTTCGCGCCGGGTCCCAGAACCGAACTACCGCGATAAGTGAGGCAACACTGTACACCTAGTTCTTAGAACAACGTGAAGATAAGTTCTCAGAAGTGTCGCGTATTGTAATTTTCACGTAATTTAAAAAGCAATTTTCCATAAAAAACAATGATAATGGGCATTGATACATTCCACAACCATCCATAGACACACTATACCAAAGATATAAGATAAGTAAAACATATCTTATAAGTAAATAACAAAGCAGAAATCCCTATAGTTATTTATATTAACATGCAAATAGTGGGTTCGCGCCCCGTCACAGACTGAGGTCAGTAAGGGCATACACTCAGGGTAACGATTACATCTGCCAAAACAAGTCCTTCGCAAGAAGGCAACCGTCCTAGCCCTTAGTAGAAAAGGGAGTTCGTGACGTAAAACCGAATCCAGTGTACAGTATAAAAGATATACAGGTATACAGTAAAGTAAACAAATTAATGCACTCTATTATGCGGTGGGAAACAGGCATACATTGGGACGTGCATGGCGGCGGTGAGGACGAGGATGCAAACTTTTTGCTGCCTCCGTATCAGCTGATGCTCCCTCGCACTCTATTTCCCTGACGATATTATATCGAAAGTTTGATTGCTGTTTGTTCTTAATGCTTTTTTTCAATTTTCTTCATAATATTCGAGTTCATTAAGCGGTAGAAGAGGAGGAGGATGCGGGAGAACGAACCTCTATCTGCAAACATTTTGCCGCTTCAGTATCAGCTGATGCTTATAACTATTCAGGCACAATATCTTACTCATGAAATATTTATTTACTCACTCTATTTGGGATTTATCTAATTTTCAAGATTATAGTATTTCCTTGGTTCTAAACATTATAATATCTTCCTTACATATTGACCATGGTCCATGAAATCTTAACATAAACAAACTCAGCTGAGACAAAAAGAAAACTATACAATTCGTTACAAAGAAAACGTACATTGTACTGTACTTGGGAAAATTAAATGAAATATATATAGTCTCTACACGTTATTTCCCTGACAATATTATATTAAAAGTTTGTTGCTGTTTGTTCTTAATGCTTTTTTTCAATTCTCTTCGTAATATTTGATCGCATTAAGCGGTAGAAGAGGAGGAAGATGCGGGAGAACGAACATCTATCTGCAAACGTTTTGCCGCTTCCGTATCAGCTGATACACACTCACAGGCTATTTCCCTGATAATATTATATCGCAAGTTTGTTTGCTGTTTGTTTTTAATGCTTTTTTTCAATTCTCTTCATAATATTTTATCACATTAAGCGGTAGAAGAGGAGGAGGATGCGGGAGAACAGACCTCTAACCAAAACGTTTTGCCACTTCCGTATCAGCTGATGCTTATCACTATTCAGGCACAATATCTTATTCATAAAATATTTATTTACCCACCCTATTTGGGGTTTATCTAATTTTCAAGATTATAGTATTATTAATATTCCTTGGTTCTAAACATTATTCTATCTTCTTTACATATTGACCATGCTGCACGAAATCTAAACGTAAACAAAGTCAGTTGAGAGAAAAAGAAAACCATACAATTCGTTACAAAGAAAACTTATATCGTACTGTACATGGGAAACTTAAATGAAATACTGTATATATATTCTCTACATGCTATTTTCCTGACGATATTATATCGAAAGTTTGTTTGCTTTTTGTTCTTAATGCTTTTTTCAATTTTCTTCATGATATTCGATTGCATTAAGCGGTGGAAGAGGAAGAGGATGTGGAAGAACGAACCCCTATCCACAAACGTTTTGCCACTACCGTATCAGCTGATGCATCCTCGCACTCTATTTTTCTGAACTATTATATCGAAAATTTGTTTGCTGTTTGTTCTTAATGCCTTTTTTCCATTATCTTCATAATATCTGATCGCATTAAGCTGTAGAAGAGAGGAGGAGGGCGGAAAAGTGGGTCCGAGGCTGTCGATTATTTACTAAAATGAAAAATATTTTTTCGAATTGTTTTGCATGTGAGTTATTTGCGAATTTCGTATTTTTTTTACTATTATTTTGTAGGGGCGTTATTCCAATTTCGCGAATTATAAACACACGAATAAGCGAACAAAGTGTATACAATGAACCCTTGCTATATCGTGGTTCACCTTTCACGAATTCAGTGCATCGCAGACTTTTTTTTGGGGGGGGGAATAAAATGAAAAAAAAATAAATAATAAAATAAAAAAGGTCGTAAGAAAAGTTTAAGAAATAGACTTGAAACATTGTAACCGATCTTCACCATGTATTTTCTTAGCTGTAGGCTGTGTTTTGACAACTAAATATATAGTTACACCTCAGGCTTCTCACATGTACGAGCCCTTTTAATTGAAAAATTAATGTACATGTAAAATCATTTTTATACAAATTTCTTAAAGCGAAAGTGACAGTGTTTAGAATAAAATATAAGTAGCAGAGTTTTTATATAATCAGAAATGAGAGAAAGAATTATATTGAGAAACAAATTTGAATCCGTTTCAAAGTCTTTTATTTTTTTATTTTTTTTGCGTGTGATTTCCAAGAAAGGAATGAGGAAATGACCGATCGATCTCTCAACTTCATTATTATAAAGAAATAGTAATTATACTGATTTTTTTATATTAAAATACATGTATGTTGTGGTGATCTGTCTATCACACACAGTTTCATTAGTTATACCTTGTGTGAGTTTTATTGTAATACCATAATTAGTATTGCATCAGCCTACATGTATATATTCATTTGAAAGACTATATTATAACAATCATTTATTTTGTCATTAATTCATCATTTTCTCATGAATAAATGGGATTTGTTTGTAAAGTTAATCTAAATCTTAGGAAATCCTTAATTATGTAAAATATGATAAAAATATATCCTTTTATTTTAGAATGCGTTGCTCGTCTGATTTGTTTACAGAACGGACGGGGACTCTCTCTGAGGACGGCACCAGGTTAGGACCTATTGTTAGAGACTCGTAAAATTTGCGTAAATTTACGAGCCTCCCATTTCGCCCCTTGGACTAGTGCTGTCGAATTTGTCAAGCAGTGACTGTTTCAATATTGTATAAAGTTCTTGGTTTTTGAACAATCATTATTTCGATATTAAGTGTTGTTTGTTTTGATGTGTCCAGCAGTTGTGCCTGGAGCTATAACTCTTTGTTATTTTTTTTAAATTTACCTTATAGCCACCTAAACTAAAGTAAAATTTATCCTTTTCTTTTATGCTGAAATATTGCTCTCCATTATAATGTTAATTTTTTTCAATATATTTTTACATTTTTATCGATGAGTCTTTCATTTAAGCCTGGATTTGTGCAGTGTTCAGTTTAATATTATTTAGTGTATGTGTGTCATTAACCAGTGGGAGTTCTACACTACTATTAAGCAAACATAACTCATGCCCTTCCCCTTTAGTACCGTACAGTTTGTCTGTTATATTTAATTATAAGCCAGTAAGTTTTAGCCCAACTTTATTTGAAGTTGATTGAGTAAATATTATTGTGTACGGTAGCCTGCAAAAACTGAGAGTAGACTATTCACTGACCAGGTGAAAGCAGGCATTCTGGGAATAGTCACCACATATGTAATATCCTTTTGAAGAATTAGAGACTTCTGTGATGTTATTAAAATTTTTTCTGTTCGATATAATGAATTTTTTTGTTGATTAAGACGTTATGCAGGCGGGGAAAGAGAGTAGAGTAGACATGACGTGATAGCGAAGTTAGGGTGTCGCCCGACCTTACTGTAGTTTGGGAGTATAAGGAGGACCTAGGACTGGTGACACAGTCATGTGACCCCCCCCGGGCCGACCGCGATTTCACACACACTAACTCCTTTAGAGTGACGAGGAAGGGAACCAGCGCGTTGTAAATAGAAGGGGAGTTATACAGACAGAAAGAGAATGTGAGTTTTGAAAGTGATGCGAGTGCGAGAGAGGAGATATACAGAAAGATTGAGAATGCGAGTTTTGAAAGTGATGCGAGTGCGAGAGAGGATGGGTATGGCTGAAAAGGGGTATCATGTGAGGGATGCTCTCGTGGGTGGAATCGCGGGAAAATCGTTAGGAAGCAGGATGGGGACAGGGTCTGGGAGGACCCTTCCCCTGCATCACTGTGTCTTAATGCGAGCCATATGAGCGTAGTTTTAACGGGAGGTGCTGTAGCCAATGCGATATCTAATTAGAGATATTTTTGAACAACGTGATTTTCCACCTGCCCTGGTATGGCTCACACGCAGGTTTTATTTTATTTTTGTTTTGTCCCCTACTCCGCCAACGAGATTATTATTCGATCTTCGAAAATTCCAAGAGAGATATTAAGTGATAAAGGACGTGAATCTATGAATGATTCTTTATTTTTTTTCTAGCTGCAGTATATACATTACTTGTCCGAAAGAATATGCTGAATAGATAAAATAAAACTTTGAAGTTTAAGCCATGATAATGTTTGTCACCATTATTTCAGCTTAGTCATGAAGAAAGGAGTGTAAACTCACCAGAAATGACAACAAGAATGTCACATAGTCATTTCCTGTAATTGAAAGAGACAAAGTCGATCCAGAAACCGAAGAAACAAGGGAGGAACAGCGCCTACACGCGAAACTCCCCGCAAAAGCTAGCCATTTGAAGTCCAGAAGACAAATATTGAGCAGCATGGTGGGTAGGGAAATAAACAAGAGTAGTTAAGTACCTACCCGATCGTAAGTATAGAAATGGAGAAAAATATATAACTCCCCCCTGTCTCCTGGGGTAATTCTGTTGAATAGTCACTCGAAAAAAATTAAATTTGAGTTCGTAGAAGAGTATATATATACAGTGATCCCTGGTTTATCCCGGGGGTTTGGTTCCGGGACTGACCGCGATAGGTGAATTTCCGCGAAGTAGGATCACCCTATAAGTACATAGGTATTTTACATTCATTTTTACGTTTACTGTATAAACCCTCCCTGTACTGTTAACAAACCGCCCTTAACTTCAAAAATGACAACATGCAAGCATAAATTTATATGAAAGTGATAGATAAACTTACTGTGAATGAGGTGGTAATGACATGACATACTCATGTACATAGGTATATTACAATTATTTTTACGTTTACTATATAAACCCTCCCTCCACTGTTAAAAAACAACCCTTTACTTTATAAATAACAGCATGCAACATAAATTTATATGAACGTAATAGGTAAACTTACCGTGAATGAGGTGGTAATGACGTTTGTAGACTCCAGAGGAAATTATTCCGCAGCCAATAACAGCTTTACGGCTGCTTTTTGGGAGCAAAGAACACGGTAATGGGGAGCTGCTGTCACTGTTTCTTCTTCTTTTGGAGGATGGTCTGGTAAGGAATCATGGCATCATCAAGAAGATTGCAGAAGGTCACTGAACGAACCATATTATCGTCATGTACCTGCGAGAGTTGTTGGACTGCTTTCACATATTCATACATGGCTGCCAAATGTTCGAGTGTAAGGCCAGGTTCTTCAATTTCTTCGTGCGTTTTCTCAAGTTTTTCTTCTTCCTCTTCTTCACTCACTGATTTTGTCATTTCTTCCAAGTCTTCATCACTCAAAGGTTGCGAGTGGCAGTCAATCAGTTCATTCACATCTTCGGGAGTCATATCTTTAAAGTCTTCTCCTCCAGCAATGCAGCCAACTTCACAGCTTTCGCAACTGCCGAGTTATGGACTTCGTCAGGAGCAAATCCCTTGTAGTCGTGGATGACTTCGGGCCACAACTGCTTCCAGCTGGCATTAATTGTGGCCGGCTTCATGTCTTTGATTGCATTCTGAATATATTAAAGGCATATGGCAATCATGTAATTACGGCAGTACGTCTTCACTGAGAATTCTTTATCCGAATCTATGGATTCAACCAGGTTCGCCAGGGCATTACGTATGTAGAGGGCCTTGAACGCAAGAATAACGCCTTGATCCATAGGCTGAATCAGTGACGTCGTATTCGGTGGCAGGAACTCTACTTGAACACAGTTATATTCGAGATTAGTTGCGTGGCCACCAGCATTATCCATCAAAAGAAGGACTTTAAATTCAAGGCCTTTTTCCGCAAGATAAAGTTTAACCTGAGGGATAAAGCATTGGTGAAACCAGTCCGATGTGAGGCTTTTCGTGATCCAGGCCTTAGGGTTATGCATCCAATACACTGGCAGCAGATTCTTGCTTTATTCTTCAAAGCCCTAGGGTTCTTTAACCTGTAGATAAACCCGGGCTTTAACATGAAGCCCGCAGCATTTCCGCACATGATGAGGGTAACACGATCTTTGTGCGCTTTAAATCCAAGGGCTTTAGCTTCTTCCTTGAAAAGAAAAGTGCGAGACGGCATTCTCTTCCAAAATAACCCAGTCTAATCCATGTTGAAGACTTGCTCAGGAGCATATTCCCATTCGGCGATAATTTTCTTGAAGTCGTTCTTCACGTAATCTTCTGCAGCAGCTGTATCTGCAGAGGCAGCTTCGCCATAAACCGAAACGCTTTTTAGGCCATAGCGCTTTTGAAATTTGGCGAACAATCCCTTGCTTGCCACAAACGATTGTATCCTTGGTGGAGAATCGCTGGAGAGTTCTGGTTGTGGGTCATCGATATCATCTTTTCTCCCCTCCTCCTCTCCACGGTCGCCACTGTAGTCGTCGGGTTCGTTTGCCGTGAATGCCTCGTACAGCTTCTTCGCCTTTGTTTGTATGATATTGCTGTCTATGCTGATGTTCTTCTTTCTGCAATCAGCAATCCACAGGGCCAAAGCAGATTCCATCCACACTATTATCATATTGCGGGATGTTACGACCCTCTTCATTGATTTATTAAAAGAAATAGTCGCCGTTTTCCTGATATTTGCCTCGTCCTCTTTGATGTAGCAAACAGTAGATTCATTGAGGTCAAAATAGCGGCCGACATCCGAAAACCTTTTTCCTTCTTTCAGCATATCTAACAGTTTCACCTTATCCTTTATGGAAAACATCTTCCTTTGCTGCTTAGGCTCACTACCAGAAGCCTTAGAAGATGAAGGATGCTTGGGAGGCATTGCAGAGGTTGAAATACGCGAGTAAAGAAATCACAAGCAAAACGTATTAATAAGCACAACGTGAACGGCGCACACGTGAGTTAGACTGAACGAGTGAGGCGAGACAATGGAAGATGGTGGGAGAACCAAACTTCAATCAAAAAGCCAATCAGAACCCATGATACAGAACATACAGAAAAACAATTCTGTGATTCGTCATCTCCCACCCTTTCATCCAATAGCATGTCATGAAGTATTTCACTCTGGTGCGAGTCTTTGCGTTTTCCAAGACGCCAATACATTGTATGCTATCGGACAGTATTTTACATGGTGCAATACTGTGAGTTATATGTTTAAATTTATGTTTTTTACTATTTATTACTGTTTTATTGCTATTAGGATAGAAAATACTTGCTTTATCAATAAAATAATGAAAATTTCAATATGTGCTAGCTCACATAGGTGCGATCCTTTTCGTTTTCCGAAACGCTGATACCGGTATCGTATTTTACATGGTGCAATACTGTTAGTATTTGTTTTTTACTATTTTTTACTGTTTTATTATTCTAAGGCTAAGAAATACGTTTTTTTATCAATAAAATCATGAAACTACAGGAAATTTTAATGTATGCTAGCTCACGTAGGTGCGATCCTTTGCGTTTTCCGAAACGCTGATACCGGTATCGTATTTTACATGGTTCAGAGTTACATGTTCAAATTTATATTTTTTTTTACTATTTCTCACTGTTTTATTATTTGTAGGATGGGAAATACATTTGTTTTATCAATAAAATAATGAAAAAAAAAATTGTCAATAAAATAATGAAAATACTGAAAAATTTTATTTCTTAAAGTTTTAATATTTTCGCATATACACAGAAAAAAAAATTGCAAAAAAAAACACTATACAGTAAAGTGCATCAGCGATAGGTGACCCACGATATAGCGAGGGAACACTATATATATATATATATATATATATATATATATATATATATATATATATATATATATATATATATATATATATATATATATATATATATATTTTTTTTTTTTTTTTTTTATACGATTCATTAAGATTATAAAATTTAAGCAAAATTCATTCTTTAATGTTGCAAATGAAATATTATTTTTAACTTTATTACTGCATGCACAAATACAAACTTTTTTATTCTTTTCAGATACACGTTTCTTTTCTATAGTTTTTTTGTAAAGTGTATATCAGCCTTAATATGATAATTGAAACAGTTTGAAGAGATAAATATATTAAAGATTTTGAAAAGCTTGTCTACAAACAATTATTGTTAATTATTGCAACGAACTGTATATTTTTATTTCTCTCAGCTGACTTTGTTTACTTTAAGATTTCGTGCAGCATGGTCGATATGTAAAGATAGAATAATGTTTAGACCTAAGGAATATTAATAATATGTACTACAATCTTGAAAATTAGATAAACCCCAAATAGATTGAGTAAGTAAATATTTTATGAGTAAGATATTGTGCCTAAACAGTGATAAGCATCAGCTAATACGGAAGCGGCAAAACATTTGCTGATAGAGGTTCGTTCTCCCGCATCCTCCTCCTCTTCTATAGCTTAATGCGATCGAATATTATGAAAAAATTTAATAAAAGCATTAAGAACAAACAGCAAACAAATTTTCAATATAATATCGTCAGGGAAATAGCGTGCGAGGGTGCATCAGCCAATACGGAAGTGGCAAAACGTTTATGGATAGAGGTTCCTTCTCCCGCATCCTCCTCCTTTTCTAACACTTAATGCGATCGAATATTATGAAGAAAATTGAAAAAAAGCATAAAGAACAAATAGCAAACAAACTTTCAACATAATATCGTCAGGGAGATAGCGTGTAGAGAATATAAATATTACATTTAAGTTTCCCAAGTATAGTACAATATACGTTTTCATTGTAACGAATTGTATAGTTTTGTTTTTCTCTCAGCTGACTTTGTTTACGTTTAGATATCGTGCAGCATGGTCGATATGTAAAGAAGATAGAGTAATGTTTAGAACCAAGGAATATTAATAATATGTACTATAATCTTGAAAATTAGATAAACCCCAAATAGAAAGAGTAAATAAATATTTTATGAGTAAGATATTGTGCCTGAATAGTGATAAGCATCAGCTGATACGGAAGCGGCAAAACCTTTGCCGATAGGGGTTCATTCCCCCTCATCCTCCTCCTCTTCTACTGCTTAATGCAATAGAATACAGTGTTCCCCCCCTTATCGCGGTAGTTCGGTTCCGGGACCCGGCGCGAACCAGGAAAACCGCGGAGTAGGATCAGCCTTTAAAGAAAAAAAATAAATAAATAAATAAAAATTTAAGATGATTATGACACCAGGACAGGCCAAAAATGATAAAATAAAACGGCCTTCATCAGGCTGTAAAGAGAAACAGAGATGGAGAGTGTAATGACCTGTCAGATGTGAAGGAATTATAAAAGATGTGTAATGAATATCCAGCTCTCTGCTGGGTTTACTATACCTCTGCATTACTTTCAAGATGTCTATTCTAAAAATTCTCCTTAGATCTTATTATTACTATTATTATTATTATTATTATTATTATTATTATTATTATTATTATTATTATTATTATTATTGGCAACAACAATTTTCCTTTGTTGATGATTGGGGAGATTATTACTATTATTATTATTATTATTATTATTATTATTATTATTATCATTATTATTACGAATTCGTAATTAAACCATTATTTTTACTATAAATAATGTAGTTTTGGTTGAATGAATAAGAGTTACTTAAAGATTCTCTCTCTCTCTCTCTCTCTCTCTCTCCAACATTCTATTCTACCCAACCCCCTCACTCTCTTTGTCCCAGCCAACTAGGGAGGAGCACTTTACACAGTTATTAAAAGTAAATAAACCAACAGATGTACAAACAATGATGAGTCCTTAATAATAATAATAATGATGATGATGATAATAATCTCAACAATCATCATCAAAGGAAAATTATTGTTGCCAATGATAATAATAATTATAATAATAATAATAATAATAATAATAATAATAATAATAATAATAATAAGATCTAAGCAGAATTATTGGAATACACATCATGAAAGTAATGCAGAGGTATATTAAAACCCAGCAGAGAGCTGGATATTCATTACACATCTTTTATAATCCCTTCCCATCTGACAGGTCATTACACTTTCCATCTCTGTTTCTCTTTACAACCTGATAAAGTCTGTTTTATTTTATCATTTTTGGCCCATCCTGGTGTCACAATAAAAAAAAAAAAACACACACACACAACAACAAAAACAACAACAACAACAACAACACCGCGATACAGTGAGAACGCGAACCAAGAAACGCGAATAACCGGGGGAACAATGTATTATGAATAAAATTGAAAAAAAGCTTCAAGAACAAACAGCAAACAAACTTTCGATATAATATCGTCAGGGAAATAGCATGCAAGGGTGCATCAGCTGATACATAGGCAACAAAACGTTTGCATCTTCGTGCTCACCACCACCATGCATGTCACAGTGTAAGCCTATTGCCCACCGCATAATAGAGCGCATTAATTTGCTTACAGTACAGTAAATCTGTATAGCTTTTATAATGTGCACTATTTGCATGTTAATATGTACTTATAAAATATGTTTTACTTATCTTATATCTTTGGCATAGTGTGTCTACGGACGGTTGTGGAACGAGCTATGCCATCATCATTGTTTCTTATAGAAAGTTACTCGTTAAATCACGTGAAAATTACAATACTCGGCACTTCTGAGAACCTATCTTCGCGTTATTCCAAGAACTGGGTGTATATGCAGTAATCCCTCGCTATATCGCTATTCACCTACCGCAAATTCAGTGCAATGCGGATAATTTTGGCGAGCATATGTATTTTATATCGCAGATTTACTGGGTATATGCTATTTTTGAGCACGAGGATGAAACCGTTTTGTCACCTCCATATCAGCTGATGCACCTTCGCACGCTATTTCCATGACGATATTATATCGCAAGTTTGTTTGCTGTTTGTTCTTAATGCTTTTTTTCAATTCTCTTCATAATATTCGATCGCAATAAGCGGTAGAAGAGGAGGAGGACACGGGAAAACGAACCTCTAACCAAAACGTTTTGCCGCTTCCGTTTCAGCTGATGCTTATCACTCTTCATGCACAATATCTTATTCATAAAATATTTATTTATTCATCCTATTTGGGGTATATCTAATTTTCAAGATTATAGTATTATTAACATTCCTTGGTTTTAAACATTATTCTATCTTCTTTGCATATCGACCATGCTGCACAAAATCTTAACGTAAACAAAGTCAGCAGAGACAAAAAGAAAACTATACAATTCGTTACATAGAAAAAGTATATCGTACTGTACGTGGGAAATTTAAATGAAATATATATATTCTCTACACACTATTTCCCTGACGATATTATATTAAAAATTTTTTTGCTGTTTGTTCTTAATCCTTTTTTTCAATTCTCTCCATAATATTCGATCGCATTAATGGTAGAAGAGGAGGAGCACGAGGGAGAACGAACCTCTATCTGCAAACGTTGTGGCGCTTCCGTATCAGTTGATACACCCTCGCAGGCAATTTCCCTGACGATATTATATTGAAAGTTTGTTAGTGTTTGTTCTTAATGCTTTTTTTCAATTCTCTTCATAATATTCAATCGCATTAAGCGGTAGAAGAGGAGGAAGATGCAGGAAAATGAACATCTATCTGCAAACGTTTTGCCGCTTCCATTTCAGCTGATACACACTCGCAGGCTATTTCCCTAATGATATTATATCGCAAGTTTGTTTGCTGTTTGTTTTTAATGCTTTTTTTCAATTCTCTTCATAATATTTGATTGCATTAAGAGGTAGAAGAGGAGGAGGATGCGAGAGAACAAACCTCTAACCAAACCGTTTTGCCACTTCCGTATCAGCTGATGCTGATCACTATTCAGGCACAATATCTTACTCATAAAATATTTATTTACCCACCCTATTTGGGGATTATCTAATTTTCAAGACTATAGCACAGTGTTACCCCGGTTATTCGCGCTTCTTGGTTCGCGTTCTCACTCTATCGCGTTTTTTTTTTGGATAAATTATTATTTTATTTTATGGGTATACGCAAAAATATTAAAATATTGAAAAAAAACATTTTCAGTATTTTCATTATTTTTTTAAATTTACATTGCATGTTGTTATTTATAGTGTAAAGGGTGTTTTTTTAACAGTGCAGGGAGGGTTTATACATTTCGTAAACAAAAAAATAATTGTAAATGAGTATGAGTGTCACGTCATCATCACCTCATTCATGGTAATTTTATCTATCACTTTCATAAAAATTTACGTTGCTTGCTGTTATCTATAATGTAAAGGGCGTTTTTTTAACAGTGCAGGGAAGGTTTATACAGTACGTAAACGAAAAAATAATTGTAAATGAGTATGTATGTCACGTCATTATCAACTCATTCACCGTAATTTTATCTATCACTTTCATAAAAATTTACGTTGCTTGCTGTTATTTATAATGTAAAGGGTGTTTCTTTAACAGTGCAGGGAGGGTTTATACAGTACGTAAACGAAAAAATTATTGTAAATGAGTATGTATGTCACGTCATTATCACCTCATTCACAGTAATTTTATCTATCACTTTCATAAAAATTTATGTTGCTTGCTGTTATTTATAATGTAAAGGGTGTTTCTTTAACAGTGCAGGGAGGGTTTATACAGTACGTAAACGAAAAAATAATTGTAAATGAGTATGTATGTCACGTCATTATAACCTCATTCACCGTAATTTTATCTATCACTTTTATAAAAATTAAAGTTGCTTGCTGTTATTTATAACGTAAAGGGTGTTTCTTTAACAGTGCAGGGAGGGTTTATACAGTACGTAAACGAAAAAATAATTGTAAATGAGTATGTATGTCACGTCATTATCACCTCATTCACCGTAATTTTATCTATCACTCTCATAAAAATTTACGTTGCTTGCTGTTATTTATAATGTAAAGGGTGTTTTTTTAACAGTGCAGGGAGGGTTTATACAGTTCGTAAACGAAAAAATAATTGTAAATGAGTATGTATGTCACGTCATTATCACCTCATTCACCGTAATTTTATCTATCACTTTCATAAAAATTTACGTTGCTTGCTGTTATTTATAATGTAAAGGGTGTTTTTTAACAGTGCAGGGAGGGTTTATACAGTACGTAAATGAAAAAATAATTGTAAATGAGTATGTATGTCACGTCATTATCACCTCATTCACCGTAATTTTATCTATCACTTTCATACAAATTTACGTTGCTTGCAGTTATTTATAATGTAAAGGGTGTATTTTTAACAGTGCAGGGAGGGTTTATACAGTACGTAAACTAAAAAATAATTGTAAATGAGTATGTATGTCACGTCATCATCACATTCACTGTAAGTTTTCCTATCACTGTCATAAAAATTTACGTTGCTTGCTGTTATCTATAATGTTAAGGGTGTTTTATTAACAGTGCAGGGAGAGTTTATACAGTACGTAAACAAAAAAATAATTGTAAATGATATGTATGTCACGCCATTATCACCTCATTCACTGTAATTTTATCTATCACTTTCATAAAAATTTACGTTGCTTGCTGTTATTTATAATGTAAAGGGTGTTTTTTAACAGTGCAGGGAGGGTTTATACAGTGTAAACGTAAAAATATATTAAAATATCTATGTACATATAGGCGGATCCTACTTCGCGGATTTCCTGGTTCGCACCGGGTCCCGGAACCGAACTACCGCGATACGTGAGGCAACACTGTATTATTAGTATTCCTTGGTTCTAAATATAATTCTATTTTCTTTAAATATCGACCTGGCTGCACGAAACTTAACGTAAACAAAGCCAGCGGAGACAAAAACAAAACGTATACAATATCTTACAAAGAAAAAGTATATAGTACTGTATATGGGAAATTTAAATGAAATATATATATACTCTACATGCTATTTCCCTGATGATATTATATGGAAAGTTTGTTTGCTGTTTGTTCTTAATCCTTTTTCTTAATCTTCATAATATCACGTTCATATAAATTTACGCTTGCGCACTGTTATTAATAAAGCAAATGGTGAGTTGTTAACAGTGCAGGGAGGGTTTATGCAGAAAAGGTAAAAACAAATGTAAAATACTTGTAATAAATACGGTGCTCCTACTTCGCGAATTTTCACCTTTTGCAGCTGGTCCCGCAACCAAACCCTCGTGATAAACGAGGGAGCACTTACATATATATATATATATATATATATATAAATATATATATATATATATATATATATATATATATATATATATATATATATATATATATATACAGTGCTCCCCCCATTATCGCGAGGGTTCGGTTCCGAGACTCGGCGCGAGACAGGAAAATTGCGGAGTAGGATCAGCCTATATGTACAAAGATATTTTATTTTATTTTTACGCTTACACCGTATAAACTGTATAAATTCTCCCTGTACTGTTAACAAACCACCCTTTACTTCATAAATAACAGCATGCTAGCGTAAATTTATATGACATACTCATGTACATAGGTATTTTAAAATTATTTTTACGTTTACTGTATAAACCCTCCCTGCACTGTTAAAAAACCACCCTTTACTTTATAAATAACAGCATGCAACGTAAATTTATATGTACGTAATAGGTAACCTTACCTTATCTGTTATGGCTAACATTTTCCTTTGGCGTTTAGGCTCACTACAAGAAGCCTTAGAAGATGAAGGATGCTTGGGAGGCATTGTAAAGGTTAAAATATGCGAGTAGAAAAATCACAAGCAAAATGTATTATTAAGCACAACGTGAACGGCGCACACGAGTGAGGCGAGACAATGGAAAATGGTGGAAGCCTTTGTCCGAAACGCTGATAGCAGTATCGTATTTTACATGTTGCAATACTGTTAGTATTTATGTTTTTTACTATTTTTTACTGTTTTATTATTCTTAGGCTAAGAAATACGTTTTTTTATCAATAAAATCATGAAACTACTGGAAATATAAATATATATGCTAGCTCACTTAGCTGCGACCCCAATATATTGAACGCTATCAGACACAAGCTAAACGTTTAATAAGCACAATGTGAACGGCGCACACGTGAGTTAGACTGAACCAGCCTTTGTCCGAAACGCTGATAGCGGTATCGTATTTTACATGTTGCAATACTATTAGTATTTATGTTTTCTAATATTTTTCCTTATTTTATTATTCTTAGGCTATGAAATACGTTTTTTTATCAATAAAATCATGAAACTACTGGAAATATAAATATATATGCCAGCTCAGGTAGCTGCGACCCCAATACATTGCATGCTATCATACACTATTTCGCATGATGCAATACTGTGAGTTATACTGTACGTACGTATATCTAAATTTATGGTTTTTACCATTTTTTACTGTTTTATTACTCGTAGGCTGGGAAATAAATTTTTTTTAACAATTAGATAATGAAATGGTGATGTTTTTTTTTCAATAAAAAATTGAAAATACTGAATATTTTTTTTTTAATATTTTAATAATTTTGCATAGACCCAAAAAATAAAATAATAATTTGCAAAAAAAAAAAAACGTGGTACAGAGAAAACGCGAACCAAGAAACGCAATCCAGCGGGGAATCACTGTGTGTATATATATATATATATATATATATATATATATATATATATATATATATATATATATATATATATATATATATATATATATATATATATATATATATATATATATATATATATATATATACAGTGTTACCCCGGTTATTCGCGCTTCTTGGTTCGCGTTCTCACTCTATCGCATTTTTTTTTTGGAGAAATTATTATTTTATTTTATGGGTATACGCAAAAATATCCAAATATTCAAAAAACATTTTCAGTATTTTCATTTTTTTTTTTTAATTTACGTTGCGTGCTGTTATTTATAATGTAACGGGTGTTTTTTTAACAGTGCAGGGAGGGTTTATACAGTTCGAAAACGAAAAAATAATTGTAAATGACTATGTGTGTCACGTCATCATCACCTCATTTACCGTAATTTTATCTATCACTTTCATAAAAATTTACGTTGCTTGCTGTTATTTATAATGTAAAGGGTGTTTTTTTAACAGTGCAGGGAAGGTTTATACAGTACGTAAACGAAAAAATAATTGTAAATGAGTATGTATGTCACGTCATTATCACCTCATTCACCGTAATATTATCTATCACTTTCATAAAAATTTACGTTGCTTGCTGTTATTTATAATGTAAAGGGTGTTTTTTTAACAGTTCAGGGAGGGTTTATACAGTACGTAAACGAAAAAATAATTGTAAATGAGTATGTATGTCACGTCATTATCACCTCATTCACCGTAATTTTATCTATCACTTTCATAAAAATTACGTTGCTTGATGTTATTTATAATGTGAAGGGTGTTTCTTTAACAGTGCAGGGAGGGTTTATGCAGTACGTAAACGAAAAAATAATTGTAAATGAGTACGTGTGTCACGTCATTATCACCTCATTCACCGTAATTTTATCTATCACTTTCATAAAAATTTACGTTGCTTGCTGTTATTTATAATGTAAAGGGTGTTTTTTTAGCAGTGCAGGGAGGGTTTATACAGTACGTAAACGAAAAAATAATTGTAAATGAGTATGTATGTCACGTCATTATCACCTCATTCACAGTAATTTTATCTATCACTTTCATAAAAATTTACGTTGCTTGCTGTTATTTATAATGTAAAGGGTGTTTTTTGAACAGTGCAGGGAGGGTTTATACAGTACATAAACGAAAAAATAATTGTAAATGAGTATGTATGTCACGTCATTATCACCTCATTCACAGTAATTATATCTATCACTTTCATAAAAATTTACGTTGCTTGCTGTTATTTATAATGTAAAGGGTGTTTTTTTAACAGTGCAGCGAGGGTTTATACAGTACGTAAACGAAAAAATAATTGTAAATGAGTATGTATGTCACGTCATTATCACCTCATTCACAGTAATTTTATCTATCACTTTCATAAAAATTTACGTTGCTTGCTGTTATTTATAATGTAAAGGGTGTTTTTTCAACAGTGCAGGGAGGGTTTATACAGTACGTAAACGAAAAAATAATTGTAAATGAGTATGTATGTCACGTCATCATCACATTCACGGTAAGTTTTCCTATCACTTTCATAAAAATTTACGTTGCTTGCTGTTATCTATAATGTTAAGGGTGTTTTTTTTAACAGTGCAGGGAGGGTTTATACAGTACGTAAACGAAAAAAGAATTGTAAATGATATGTAAGTCACGTCATTATCACCTCATTCACTGTAATTTTATCTATCACTTTCATAAAAATTTACGTTGCTTGCTGTTATTTATAAAGGGTGTTTTTTTAACAGTGCAGGGAGGGTTTATACAGTGTAAACGTAAAAATATATTAAAATATCTATGTACATATAGGCGGATCCTACTTCGCGGCAGGTCCCGGAACCGAACTACCGCGATAAGTGAGGCAACACTGTGTATATATGTATATATATATATATATATATATATATATATATATATATATATATATATATATATATATATATATATATATATGAATCATTTTTTTACCCCGACCGGGACTCGAACCTAGGACTTATGATTACTATGTCAAGGCGCTACCACTACATCACAGAAGGTTAAAAGGAATCCAACCTTATAGCTTACATCTGCTATACTTATGAATGAATGCATTCTAACTGAATGCCACTATGTTCATATTACAGATTCCCCAACCTCACTCGTGGCTTCATTTTAGCATTTAATTCAATTCCCAATCTCAATCGGGCCATGAAATAACCATATAAGCACATTACATGTGAAAACATGAATCATTTTCTTTTTAACCTTCTGTGGTGTAGTGGTATCGCTTGACTTAGTAATCATAAGTCCTAGGTTCGAGTCCCGGTCGGGGAAAAAAATGATTCATGTTTTCACATATGTAATGTGCTTATCTGGTTATTTCATGGCCCGAATGAGATTGGGAATTGAATTAAATGCTAAAATGAAGCCACGAGTGAGGTTGGGGAGTCTGTAATATGAACATAGTGGCATTCAGTTAGAATGCGTTCATTCCTAAGTATAGCAGATATAAGCTATAAGGTTGGATTCCTTTTAACCTTCTGTGGTGTAGTGGTAGCGCCTTGACTTAGTAATCATAAGTCCTAGGTTCGAGTCCCGGTCGGGGTAAAAAAATTATTCATGTTTTCACATACGTAATGTGCTTATCAGGTTATTTCATGGCCCGAATGAGATTGGGAATTGAATTAAATGCTAAAATGAAGCCACGAGTGAGGTTGGGGAATCTGCAATATGAACATAGTGGCATTCAGCTAGAATGCGTTCATTCCTAAGTATAGCAGATATAAGCTATAAGGTTGGATTCCTTTTAACCTTCTGTGGTGTAGTGGTAGCGCCTTGACTTAGTAATCATAAGTCCTAGGTTCGAGTCCCGGTCGGGGTAAAAAAATGATTCATGTTTTCACATATGTAAT
>JAXCGZ010007767.1:42500-90000 GCA_037179515.1 Halocaridina rubra
CTTTATTTTGTAGAAGCGCTAATCCAAATTCGAGTAGTTTAAACTTGCGTAAATCATGAGGTGACTATATATATATATATATATATATATATATATATATATATATATATATATATATATATATATATATATATATATATATATATATATATATATATATATATATATGATATATATAGTATGGGGGTCCCCGCTTTATGTCAGATTTCCGTTCCTGACAGCTGACTGATGGTGGATTTCGACTTTATTTTGTAGAAGCGCTAATCCAAATTCGAGTAGTTTAAACTTGCGTAAATCATGAGGTGACTATATATATATATATATATATATATATATATATATATATATATATATATATATATATGTATATGTATATGTATATGTATATGTATATGTATATGTATATGTATATATATATATATATATATATATATATATATATATATATATATATATATATATATATATATATATATATATATATATATATATATATATATATATATATATATATATATATATATATATATATATATATATATATATATATATATATATATATATATATATATATATGGGGGTCCACGCTTTATGTCAGATTTCCGTTCCTGACAGCTGACTGATGGTGGATTTCGACTTAAGTCGGAACACACCTATAATTTTAACCTAGGTCTGAGGAGACTGGGGCAGGTGAGTCTGGAGAGGCAAAAGAACATACAGTACATAATATATAGAAATAATCTAAGTTCTAGCTGTAAGACATAGCAAAACTACACTACAAGTACAAAATACTAATTATAAAAATATTAAAGCACTACAGTACAAAATGTCTTAACTTTACTCTCATATTTCCTTTTCAGGTATCTTTCAGCAAAATTTATTGCTAAGGCTCTACTTTAGTATCATAATTAGCTCTGTATTATCATCATTAATTTTAGTTTCACTACTATTGTTATTATCATTACTATCATCATTATTATTATTATCTGTTCTCATGTTAGCTACATCTCTGTTCACTGTAAGTGTATGTATTACCCTCTTACTTATTTGTTCAATGAGATGTCTAGTGTACTTACAAGTGTACTCTTAGCTTTGTAAAAGAATAGCCATTGTAAAAAAATGAAAATAAATATTTGCTTGTTTGTTTGTTACTCGTATGGTCAGCTTGTATACTGGTAGGGGCATTATATCTGATAACACACTGGGAAACTCTTTTGCTGCTTTCCCATCACCATAAGCTAACAGCTTCACCTTGCACCCTTACATTATGCAAATTAGCATGACTCTTAAAACGATTAAACCAAACTCTACTGGCAACAAACTCTTCACTTTCATTCCCTTTCCGAGCATTATACTATATCAACTTTAATTTCCAAGGTGATTCCTTTTCTTTTCTCTGTAGCACTGCTATCACAACTATCACCACTACTCTTGGGAGACATAGTAATATCAGTAACGAGCGAAAGAAACGTGCCCTCATCATACCACGGCACGAAGAAAACATTAAAGAAAAACAAAAAGTAAAATGTAAAGGACTAGGAAGAAATAAAGTAATGACACTAAATAGGAAAAGGACAGGATTAAAGAATAGTCGAAGTACTGAGGACCTAGAGATATGGCAGCATTAGGCCCTGAGATGACGATACATCCGCTTTTTGACGGAAGATAGGTTATAAGAATTAGGATAGACCGAAGGAGGAAGAGAGTTTCAGAGTCTGGAATTGGATGGGAAGCAGCAGTCGCAGCACCAACATATCTGTGAGCTACAAATCTCCATACAGTATGTGTGAGACAAGGCTGCTTGGCGAGTGTTAAGCGGTGTCGGCAGTGGAGGGAGGGATCCCACTCGCCAGAGCAGTGATGGAAGTACTAGTGATAGAAAAGAGAAAGGGATGATACTTTATGGCAAAGGGAAAGAGAATCTAGATTAAATGCAAGAGGAGGTTCATTGATATGTCTGACTGTATTAGATGCAACCCTATCAAGGAGATAAGTATATGAAGTAGCACCCAAGATGTGCAAGCAGTATTCTAAGCAGGGATAGATAAGACCTTTACAGACTTTAAGTAACAGTAAAGAGGAAAATAATGACAAAAACGGAACAGAACTCCCAGTTTTTTGAAAGCAGATTTAGAGATTTAGATTATGTGATTCCTCCAAGAAAAGTTAGAGGCTATTTGCATTCCTAATATATTAATACAATTAAAAGGGTAAATTTCGTTAGTTTCGAGGACAATAGGCTATCAGGTGGAGTAGATAAAGAAATAGCAAGAAAGTGTGTCTTGGAGCCATTAAATTCACCTGAGAGAAGAAAAAAGAGTAATACAAGACTGATTACGAGTAGCAGATGAAAGTTTTGAAGAAAAGGCAAAGAAAAAACGAAGGGTAGAATCATCAGCAAAAGCATGGAGAAAAGAGGAGGATGGGGACTGAAAAAGATCGCTGATGAAGAGAAGGAAGAGAGTAAGTGAAAGAACAGAGCCCAGTGGAACACCACTGGTAAATGGGAATGGGCTAAATGTTGCGCTGTCAACAACCACAGATATATAACGATCAGAAAGAAAACTGAAAATCAAGAACAGAGAGAAGGGGAAAAGCTATAAACTGGGAGTTTGGTCAACGGAGCCTTGTGTTAGACTCTGTCAAAAGCCTTAGAGATATTAAGAGTGACGACAATGGATTCCCCATAGTTCTTCAAAAAAGATGATCATACATGAGTAAGAGAGGACAAACAGTCACCAGTGGATCTTGCCTTGCAGAAGCTGTACTGGTGATTGGAGATTAGCGAGTTAGATTCAAGATGTTTCAAGAAGTGAATGAGAGAGAGATTTACCTTGAGTAGTGTGGGTACAATGCTCTGAATAGTCTGATGAATAACTTGAAATGAGTATGAATCGTCTCTCCTCAAAAGGGAAGTTCCCATGAATGTAAAGATGGACATCATATTGTGCAAAACAGATTCCTGAGGAAAATATCATTATTGTAATATGAGTCCTAGTAACAAATAAGCCTATCTACAGTATAATAACAAAGTATTCAAGGAATACATTTACTATTTAAAGGTAATACTCAGCACAGCATAAGCAAATTACTTACGGGAAATATATCGGCAGCCAAGGCAAGGATGAGCATGGCACGGCGATGAGTATCTGGGCTGACGGATGAACGGATACAATGTACAATCAACTCAACATTTACGGTTACATTTTTACTAACATCTGGAAAGAAACTTAGATATTACTACCTCTAGCCTTATAATTAAAGTATTTATAGCTGAAGAATAACAAAATACTATTTATCCTTGGTGGAGTTCAGTAGATAGTGGGGTAGTAACCAAGATCTAATGTTGCAGAAAATTGTCACGGCAGTTGGTTCAGATCAGGATGCATGAGACACTGCAGGAGAAGAATGCCTAAGTATGATGATACTGATAATATAATTCATTCAAATTGGGATGACCTAGCTTGAGGTGCATGCAATAAAAATAAATAGCATATATGCTTAGCAGTGACCAAAATTTAAAAATATATAGCACAGTACAAAGTAAACTTACTTTGGAACAAAATCATATGATGACACATCAAAACACTCAAATTTTAATGATTATTAAAAATATTCTTTTCCACTAATATTACCATGAAATCATGTACCACAAAATTCTAATCTTGGTAATCATTTTCCAAGAGTCCCCCACTGATGATGTAGGCTGCCTTGGATCTTCTCTTAAATATATTTACTGAACAGTATAACAAAATAAAAAAAAACTTTTATCTGTTACTAGTAGTCCTCAATATAGGGGTGGACACAGACAGTGTGACTGGGGAATTAAAGCTGGATTCCCTTCATAGCCGATCAGTCAATTCCCAAGTCGACCAATATGAAGGTAGACACAGACAGAGAGTGGATGGGAAGTTAAGGCTTTATGCCCTTTCTAATGACCCCAGGGTGGGCTCAATTGCAGGTCCGTCAAATCCTGAATCAAGCACTATGAACACTGTCACTGTGTCTGTCATCAACAAAACAGTATATATAATAAACATTAACAAGGCTAAGTCTGACTAGGAAAACTGCCTTAAACATTCCTTAAATGTTCAAATAAAATAAATTTCAATTAATACTGATAAATTATAAATAAATAAAGTAAAAAACAAACAAAAGCTATGATATAATATATAATACAACGCATCAAAAAACTGAATACATGATTTCATATATAGCCCAAAATTGACAAGTTTTTTCCCCTGTAAGGAAGAGGCAAGAGTATCTCTTGTGTTCCCTTGAACATCGTAAAAGTCAACTAAATGGGGCAAAGCCAGGGAACTGGGAATCCCCTCCTTTATATTTTCCTCCCTCAAAGCATCAAGGCTTTGCTTTGACTTGGCCACCCTCTTTATAAGTGGGATTATGGCTTTTGCATATAGATAAACAGAAAACTAAATTTCTACAAACCTCTCCCCAATTCTTCTCTTGATTTTTGCAGCAAGTGTAAGAGTGCTGAAAGTATTTGTTGCTGGACTAATTCCGTTATGACTGTTTCCATGTCAAGAGTTTGCTGCAGACATTGGCATAAAATGCTGGTTAACAACCATGGACGTGTTAAGGTCGCCATGATGCCTATAGTTTCCAACATTAGGCCAAGCTTTTTCCAATTCATAAGCTTGTCTTTTTTCTCTTTCCTATTAAAAAAAATCAAATAAAATATTACCAAATACCAATTTTCAACAATATTGTTAAAGGATAACAAGATGCATCAGAAATAATCATAGAATGCAAAAAGATATAACAATTAATAGCTCTTATCGTTTTATATGTCACTATTAGCAGTCCCAATAAGAGGATGGACACATATAGTGCGACTGGAGATTTAGGGCTGGATGACTTTCCTAGCTCACCACGGTGGGCTCGATTGCAGGTCTGGCAACTCTCGATTTCAGCAATCGAACCATCTGGCCACTGTGGTCCCCAATTACTAGCTTATCTTAGAGGCATTATTTATCAAAAAGTGTAACCTATGTTAGGTACAAATATATCTCTTATTATATCTATATTTCTCTACTTTTAAATTTCCCTCGTTAATTAGTCCCTTGTTGAGGACCTTTCTGGACTGATCACATAATTTCATCCTTAACAGATTGTCATCTATTCAATATACCTAACTCTTTTCTACTACAAAGCATGTTCAAAAAAGACAACAAGATGAAAGACCAACTATACTTTGCCCAATATTTTGTACCTTTAGTGGGGATAGCCATTTTTTAACCAGTAGTCTTCGTCACTTTCCAACTTGTGTACAGAAGCTCCCCTACGTACAAACAACTGAGTTATGAACATTCATAGATACGAACAAAACCTACCCATTACCTACCCATGTATTAATGTATGAATTAGTGTACTGTACTGTATTGTTGGATTATTATTTCCGTATTAAAATTCATTAATACTGTATACTTTATGTTTTATGTAGTAGTTAAGTGTCTTTGGACTAAGTACTGTACAATGCTACTTATGTATGTACTGCACAGTACTTTTTTTTATCTAAACACAACTCACAAACAAGTCTATTTACAAACAGACTTCTGGAGCCTAAATCGTTCATAAGTTGGGGAGTGTCTGTACTTTACCACAGAGTTATTCTATGTGTCGGTTATTAATTATAGCAACTAGACAAACAGCTAAATTATCAAGTTTCAAAATTCATCTAAGACTTAACTGTTTAATCCTTTTGACACGAGCTTCACGCATTGATTTTGTTTTCTGCACCAAATCCAGCTGTTTTATCTGATTCACAACGACACTGGCATCCAAGCACGTTTTCCGAAGCCCATTCCTAAGACGCGACGCCTCATTTGGACATTCAGATTCTGCAACACAACTGATGAGATGTCCCCACAATCGAGCTTGAACTTCTTCCTTTTTAATGCTTGCAAGGAACTTTTGACTCATTACCTGTAAATAAGAAAAAGATTTTATATGCTTAGCATTTAAAGTTTTCATGATTAAATACAGATATCAAGACATAGGGAGCAAAACAATTAAATAAATATAGTTTTTAGTTGCCTATAACTTGCCAGTATAATCTGAATTAAATTTTAATTTTAATCACCATGATCTAAAGTAAAATGAATTTGTACATAATAAACAAAAACTATATTTACATACTAGATCTTATAGGTTCTGCGAGAGTAAATATATCACCCCATACAGGTTAACCTAGCATAAGGAAGCAAAAAAATGACGAATGTTGAGAATGAGCCAACAGCAGTAGGTTGGCCCATGGCACCAGCTGCATATGATACTACAACTGAAAGTCTTTTGAACTTGAACAGGACAGGCCAGGGCAGCTCAACATTAAATTCTCTCTTAACTTACAGTTCTTTCCTAAGCCTGTATTCACAATGACTATCTTTGCGTAATCAAGATACCTCTCTCTCTCTCTCTCTCTCTCTTCACATCTGACAAGTCACAACACTACCCATCTCCATTTCTTTCTTTCTATTTCTCAAATCAGTAACTGAAATTTCTAACTTCTGATTTGGGGTTACATTAACAAAACTGATTCAAACTGTCTAGTGAGTCTTGCTTTTACTATGTATCTATCTAATTTCTTACAAATATGCTTCCAATCTCCTGCCTCTTACTCTTACTCATTTCAAAAACATCTCAAGAGCTTTGCAAGAAGAAATATTTTAGAGGAGAAAAGTTCTTCTCTCTAAAGCTCCAATCCCATTTAGCAGTCTCCTTCAATACCCACCGAATATGGAGTAGGAAATGTTTCTCCCCAAAAAACAGGGATATTACAGTTGATCACTTTTTACTCTGTGAAAAGAATACTAATGTGATTTTCTCTAACATAATAATGTAAAATATTATTTCATTTCAGTTTGCATGCAAACTCAAAACATATTCTATAAAAATCAATACATTACCATAAACTAATAAATGAGTATACTGTACTCACTTGTTCCATCAAAACTTTTTGAGGTGAGACAAATTCATTTTTAATATTCATAACTGGCAGAGAACAGGCCAGAGCATTTTGGAAGAAATGCCAACCATTTTCAGATTCCAATACATCCGAGGTGTCAGGAGTGAATCGAAGAAGTATATAATAAAATGTATAAGAACTGGCTACTTCAAGGCTTGCCTTTGCCTTCAGGGCATTTATTAGATTGAAAACAGTTTCTGCCAGTGGAAGCAAGTTACTTAACAGTTTCTGAAAACAAAATCATAATTTGAAGAAGCTAGTCATCTGTTTATAAAATATAAATCACAGCAAGACTAATAAATTAAGTTTAACATTGCTGCTGTTATTGTTTTCCGTGTTATTTGCCACTATTAATCCCCACTGTAATGGGAGTGGACACGTATAATCCATACTGAATGTTAGTTAACAATACTTACCATGTATAATACTAGTCAAAATTCTTAGAAAGCAATAACATACTGCTAAAGGTCACAACTTTGCTAACTTTAATAATTCATGTGACTCTACACATATACAGTATAGACTAAACACATTATACCTCTTTGTTTTGTTTTAGGAGTAGGTGGAGACATTTGTTCAGTATCAGTTTCCATCTAGTTCAGTCTATGAAAAGCTATTTAATCAAAATTTTGAGGAATTCCGCTAAAATATTTCAAGACATTTAGCATGTGTGCATTGACAGACACATTTCCTTGGAGAAAGAAATATTCACAAATGTTCCAAGGCAACTATAAATAACATTTAAAATAAATAGACGAGTATCAAAAATAGTTTATTTGTAGGAAGATAATCATAACTTAGTTTCTCCTAGCAATATCTATGTTGTAATTCTTACTAGTACACAATTCTTGAATATTAAAAACATTTCTCCAACACCTAGTACCTATCTTACCTGTAATGTAAATCATCATCATAGTTTTTGGTGGTTGTATATGTTCTAAATATTACTAAGTAAAAAGAATGAGAAATTCTCAGTGAAGTAATAATAATAATAATAATAATAATAATAATAATAATAATAATAATAATAATAATAGAGGACATTGGTATCATAGCAAAATATATTTACCGCATCCATTACACAAGATATTGCATATAGCAGAGCCATCCTTATATGCATGGGAATATCATCTCTTATCACATTTAGTATTGAATCGATCACTTGGCAACTCTTGGAGGGAGATTTTTCAGTAAATTCATAAAGGCACATCAGTAACTGGCTGGAAAAAAAATTAATGTATTTTACAAATCAATGATTAAATATGCAAAAATATATCATACTTATAGAGTAGACACCAAAACATGACAGGCTTAGGGCCAATCATACTGCACTATTATGTATTTTGAACATATAATATCAGTCTATGTACAAGTGACATATTCCCCCTTATAAGGGGGGTGGCTGAGTCAAAGCAATATATCTTGACACTTTGTAGGAAGAAAACAGAGAGGAAGGGATTCCCAGTCCCCTTGCTCTGCCCCATTTAGTCGACTTTTATGACATGCAGGGAACACGGATGAAGTATTCTTGCCCACCCTCAGGGGGCATAATATCAGTTTTACCATCACTATTTTTATGAGAATAAAACATCAGTATCATCATTATCTTTATTTATGTTCTAAATTCTAAAGTAGGCATGAATGAATTTTCATCAGTCAAATATTTACAACTTCAAGAGAGACCTATTCCAAGATGCGTACACAGCTATTTCAAAATTTCTATGTAAGTGACTTGATCAATTATTCTGATGTATTATCTATAGAATATACGATCATACATCCATCATCTTTGATATGGTTCTTATAGCTTGTAATTTTCATTACCATCAGTCTTTTGCATGAATCACTCGTTACCTCCACGTCTGCTTTATTGGAAGGGAAGGCAATTAACTATAATATGTAAATCTCTGTACGCAAGCCAAATTATCTCTGAATATTAGTTTTTAATTTCTTTACTTAAAGTTTTTCTATTTTTAATACTGGCTTGATAGTAAAGAACCCAAACCGAACAGTAGACTCCAAATGAAGCAAAGAAAGACCTCTCCAAATATTATCCATGGTTTTCATAGTATGCATATTTATCTTACCAAAGTGTAAAGAATTTAAACAATATTTGTGCGTCTCTTACGATAATGGGGGAGCAAGAATGCCTCGTCCATGTTTCCCTGTGTATCAAATATGTCGATTAAATGGGGCAAAGCAAGAAAATCCCCTAATTTTGTATTTTTCTTCCTCAAAGAATATAGGTTTTCTTGCCTACCTTAAATGGGGGATTGTGGTTTGTGTACAGAGATAGATTGCATAAATCTCACAATATACTTAAGTTTAGAAAGCTACTAATGTCTATATGCTATTTAAGCATGGATATTAGCAGCAGAAAAGAAGTGTGAATCTGAGGTATGGTTACAATGCAGAAATGAGGAGTATGAGAATTATAGAGAGATTATAGGGTAAGTGAAGTGCACACGGAAATGGTAAAAAGAAAGGTGAATGTGAAGTGAGGTATGTGATGTGAGAAAGTGAGATGTGTGAAGCGATGAGCTAGTATGGAAAAAGAGGGTGAAAGGAGCAAATGCTTGAAGATGAGAGAGCATGGAGAATAAGATGAGCTGGGTATCTAAAGGAGTTTTTAGAAATAGGAGGACTACTACAGTAGAAGTGCATACCTATGCTTAATGAGGAAAATGATAGGGTATTACGGAAGAAAATGCATGGTTTTCACTGATATCAGTAATCAGAAATTACATATGATTACTTACTTGAGGGAACTAGAGAAAAGCCTCTACAGTATGACAAAGCAAATGGGATATACCAGTAGCTATATAAGCAAACGGAAATATGTGAAAACATACATTTAAGCTATCTTCCATCCAGCAACTCTAATAATATCATTCTCTGACTGCTTTTAAAAAATTTTAATACGATTGTGAAAAGTAAATCTCTTGCTACATATAATATATGTTTCTGTTTTGGGTTCCAATACATCTCACCAATAATGAGAATGGGAAAATGAAATGTGACCAACAATAGGAATTTAAAATTTGCATTGTATTAATTACCGGACATCAGAGAAACGATGATGCTGAAGATAAAGCATTAAAGCATTAGGTAATATGGTGTATTTTTTTCCCATTAAGAGGTGGGAAAGGAGAAATCACTTCTTTGTAACAAATTTTTGCATGTCATAAAGGGCAACTCAATGGCCAACCTTAGAGGTCAAGAAAGAAAGCAGCTCTCATATTCCCTGTACGTCATAGAAGTAAACAAAAACAAAAAAATGGGATATCCCTATTGGCTGGGAAGAAGGTAATGAAAACTCTAGCAATCACTATATAATGCAAGTGTCAATAAAAAAAATGACATTGCAACATATGGCTGGCAATCTGCACTGCAGTGAATTTTTTCTCACCATAAAACAGTGTACAGAAGCGGTGAGAATGGAGAGTATAAGATGAAGCAATGATATATCCCTTCCTTAATTATGTTATAGCAAGCCTCCAAACTATAGTTGGGATATGGCCTCATGTTATGAAGCAAATAGAGATAATTTGGTTTGCATTTAAAGAGTACAAAGTGACTGACCACCGATCAAGCCCAAAGGCGCTTAGTAGGGCACTGAACCTTAATTCCCCAGCCACACTCTGTATCCACTTCCATATAGAGAGCTAATAGTGACACATAAAACGAGGATATAAAAATATAAAGTTTAATACCCATGATATAAGTACAGATCCTTAACAAATTTACTTCATGAATATACAACAACAGTTTCAAAATTACAATTGTTGACATTGTCTACTGTAGGTTCTTGAAGAAAACACTGCTCTGGCCTTACAGTATGTACGAGAAACACAGGAGCAAATGAGAGAGACACAAGGCCCACATGACAGACAATGCACGAGGCTGAAGCCCAGCTAACTGTATTACATTACGTCATGGCAAGAGCTGCCATATACTATCAAATGTTTACACAGGAGAGGCATGGATTAATTATATGAGAAATGAAAGCAGCATATATACACATAGTGGTAATGGAACATAAGACATATTACATTTGTGAAACATTACATAATACAGTAAACAATTAAAATACATGGTAAAGTAAGAATATGCACATGCATTAACTTCCATCTGTCTGTACATTCGAATGCTCACTGTCTGTCTGTATGCATGTTCACTCACCATCATGAGCGGACCCTCTTTCCACGAGTCGAGGTAAACGACGTGGGACAGTGAAAGGATTATCTACAGGACTTTCCACGACCGAGAAAAGGACCACAGGGACATGGTGGAGACGGCACTGGACAAAGATGTCGACGATTCCACCACCAGACTCATCCATTGGGAAGATATACCTCGTACTCCCTGGATTTGCCACATCCCATACCTACTCTGACCTTGTCCCAACAGTGTGATGTCAGGTCTTGAATTCGGACACACTGGCCAACGGTCAACCTTGCACGGGGAAAGTCGTGGGAATCGCACTGGCACTTGACATGTTCAGTACGAGTGGCAGCTTGGCTGTCACAGTCCTCAGTCCGGGATTGCCATTCCTTAGAGAGGAACTCTGAATGAACAGGAGCCGACAGGCCAGCCATACAGCACCTGGGCAAGAGAGCGACCTGCAGGTGTAGGGGTGTTGCGTAGCTCTAGGAGACCCCTGTCAAAGTCCTCTTAGTCGATGTTTCCATTGGGTGCCCAGCCTTGACTGTCACCTTGGCTTGTCCATTTGCTTGGGGATAGGGGGTCGAGGACATCATATGGTGAACACTCCAACATTTCACAAAGTCCCAGAAGTCGGCGTGGTTAAATGGTGGGCCGCCATCGGCTCTTAGGCAGAGAGAAACACCCACTTCTTGGAAGTATCTGCAGAACATCTTCACGCCTTTTGAAGCCGTCGTGTTGGGTCTGTAGGGTACGACCACAGGCCAGCCTAACAATCTGTCTGCTATTACCAGGAATGACTTCCCTGCAACCTGGAAGAAATAAGCGCATACAGACTCGAAAGGCATCATAGGGTGATTGTCAGATAGGAGGGGTTCCTGTTGCTGGCTACGCTGTAGTACCTGGCATGATTCGCAGGCAGTGACAGTGTTCCTGATATCGGAGTCAATGCCCGGCCAAACACAGTCTGCCTAGATAGGCGCTTCGTCGCTTCTACCCCACGGTGGTTGTCATGCAGGCAGACAAGTACACGGGGACGGATGGCAGCAGATATGATGATCCACTGACCATACAGAACCAGCTCCCCATCAGTGTAGAGTCATTCCCATATCTTCCAATACGGGAGGACGGAGGTGAGTAGGTCATAGAGGTTTGAAGGAAATCCGGAACACACGCAGGTAAAGAGACATCTGTAGGTGGGATCCGCTCTTGCTGCCGTTTGGAGCTCTTGAATGGTCCTGTCCGCTTCCGAAGAAGGTGATGACTTGTCCACTGTGGTGATGGCGTTGCAGGTAATGATGCATTATACGACATATTCAGTCTTGTCCTCAGGAATGGGTCAGCTAACTGGAGCTCTGGAGAGTGTGTCAGGGAAACAGAGCTGCTTCCCAGCACGCCACATGGCCGTAAAGACGTAGGGCAAGTCCTTCTCCTTCAATCTTTGGAGACGGGATTCTCAACTGCATCCAAGGTGTAGGAATTGAGAATAGGGATCAGTGGACAGTGATCAGTCATGAGTGTGAAGTGGGGCAGACCACACAGGTACAATCTGCACTTGGACATGGTTCAGGTGACAGCACCTGACTACAGTTGCCGTGTTTCTTGAGGAAGAAAGGGAAGCTCTACCGGAGCCTGAAGAGCTGTCCTGTCCCTTGTCCTTTTTCTTGCAACATCTGTCGTGGTGGACAGTCTTGTTGCAATTGTGGCATTGTACCTCCTTGGCTGGGCATCTAGTGGTTCTGGCCCAGTGACACTCATGGCCAAAGTTGGTACAGGTACCGTCAGCAGCAGGGCACCTTCCCAGGCCATGCCAGCAGTTGCAGGACTGGCATGAAGAACAGGAGGAAGACTGTGTCCGTGGAGTCTGCTGGGAGGAGTCCATTTTCTGCTGTCGTTGTTACTTCTTGTATGCTGAAACAGCACAGAGTTGACTTGGCGAGGCATGAATAGCTGAAGCAGTTGTACAAGCAGCCTTGAATGACCTACAGCACATGACGAATGTGTGGGGGAGTGCAGCTGCATAGCAAGAGATAAAGCGTTGTACAAGGTTTTGATCTCAGACTCCCATCAGGATCACCATCTTCAACTGTATCTCGGCATACATAATGGGATCACTGGAAAACAGGTCTACCTCCTCAGCCATGATTATGAGGCAGACATAAAAGTTGTTGAGGACTCGCCATCAGCTTGTTTACAGCAAATTATGCCACAACATCAAATGGCTTTGTTCCTGAGACTCTTGAAGTGATCTTGCAAACAGTTGAGTACTTCGTCCACGGTGAGAAAAGTGTCTAGAGGGATACCAAGCGTGTGCTCCAAAACTTTTTTTAAGTCAAGGGAGATGCACGTGTGAAGCTGTATGAGCTGTTTCTCTCGCGACAATATCTGAAAGTTTATCATGACAAAAAGTCATGCCATCTCCGATGCCACTGGCAAAAAACTTGAAACGTGACATCAGCTTGCAGTGTGGGTGGGCTCTGTGGACTGGTTTGCTTGGAGGAGAAGCTTCAGCTGTGGGCATAACCATGGAAACAGGTGTGGCAGATGGATGACAGGAAGGCAATGGGTCACAAGAGGTACTAGTGTATCCTGGGAATTGACACTAACAGACAAATCCATCGGGATTGTGAAGTGGTCAAGTACAGTTTGTGTAGGTGGGGATAATGTGGGCAGGGCAGCTGTGCCACTCCACATGTGTGACACTGTCTGTAGGAGTGCCGTAAATCTTTCATTTTCAACCAGGCATCATAAGTTGTCAGCTTTCCTTCGAAGTTCGTCCTGGTGACGTCGGCGTAGCTCAGAATCTTGTAGAAACTTCAGAAATTGAAGGATATCACCACTGCTATCTCGTGTGGATGTAACGTTGGGAATTAGCGGCGGTGGGAAGAAGTATGTAGCAGCCTTTGCCTCATGATGAGTCATGGGGGCCTCATATTCCTCATGAGGGGCAAGGAGGATGTTGTGCAGTTTGTCCAGAGCATGTGGGAGGGAGATGGGGAGGAGGCGAGCTCAGGGGACAGTGATCATGTGAGGTGGCTCAGAGCAGGTAATTGTGGTGGCAGCACAGCTCCGTGGGGAGCAGGCAGCAAGAATCGGTTCTCACACAGATGTCGTAGGGAGAGGGTACTGCTTGATGACTGCGTATTGAGGAGGATAAACAGTCTTCCCGTAGCAATACGTATGCGAAAAAGCCGCAATACACCACTGGGGAGGTATTCACTGCACTGACTAACTGCACTACACTCACTGAGCACTATACACTGCATATTAATCCAAAGCAGAAGCATTGAAGAGGGTCCAATGAGCTGGCTGAGTACACAAAGTTCCTTTCTCACTCTAAAGCACACAGAACCTGAAAACTCACTGCGCCATGTTGACAAAGTCTATTGTAGGTTCTTGAAGGAAACACTCGGTTCTGGCCATAAAGTACACCTAGTTCTCAGAATACCGTGGAGATAGGTTCTCAGAAGTGACGGGTGTATGGAAAATCGCGTGAAAAAACGAGTCATTTTCCATAGGAAGCAATGATAAAGGGTATAGCTCGTTCCACATTCGTCCATAGACAAACTATACCAAAGATATGAGATAAGTAAAACCTATTTTATAAGTACATAACAAAGCAGAAAGACCTCTAGTTATTTATATTAACATGCAAATAAAGTACAGTATAAAAGATATACAGATTTACTGTACAGTAAACAAATTAATGCACTCTATTTTGCCGTTGGCAACAGGCTTACACTGGGATGTGCATGGTGGCCAGACACACTATACCAAGGATATAAGATAAGTAAAACATATTTTATTAGTACATAACAAAGCAGAAAAACCTGTAGTTATTTATATTAACATGCAAATAGTGTACAGTATAAAAGATATACAGATTTACTGTACAGTAAACAAATTAATACACTCTATTATGCCATTGGCAAAGGCTTACACCGGGACATGCATGGTGGAAAGTGTTGCCAGCTAAAGGAAATTTTTTTATTTTCAAATGTATGGTATACTTTGAGATATATATTAATTATAAGATGGTAGTACTATAATTTAAATAAAAATGTACTTCATCTTTAAGATACTTGATATAACTTACCAGCTTACAATTATATTTTTTATATTTATCAATTCTCTCATTCATCTATTCTGGCGACATTGATGGTGTAGGTAAGGACAGGGATGCATACGTATTGTAACACTTCCGTATCAACTAATGCACCCTCACACGCTATGTCCCTGACGATATTATATTAAAAATATGTTTGCTGTTTGTTCTTAAAGCTTTTTTCAATTTTCTTCATAATATCTGATCGCATTAAGCGGTAGATGAGGAGTAAGATGCTGGAGAACGAACCTCTATCGGTAAACGTTTTGCTACTTCCGTATCAGCTGATGCACCCTCACACGCTGTTACCCTGATGATATTATATTAAAAATATGTTTGCTGTTTGTTCTTAATGCTTTTTTTCAATTTTCTTCATAATATCCAATCGCATTAGGTGGTAGAAGAGGAGTAGGATGCTGGAGAATGAACCTCTATCGGCAAACGTTTTGCTACTTCCGTATCAGCTGTTGCACCCTCACACGCTATTTCCCTGACGATATTGTATTGAAAATATGTTTGCTGTTTGTTCTTAATGCTTTTTTCAATTTTCTTCAAAATATTCGATCACACTGAGCAGCAGAATAGGAGGAGGATGGCAGAAAAGTGCCTCCGAGGCAGTAGATTTTGTACAAAAATGATTTATTTATTTTTTTGACATGGGCGTTATTCGCGAATTTCGTAATTTTTTACAATTATTTTTTTTGGGCGTTATTGCAATTTTGTGCTTTAAAAAAACACGGAAAAAAGGAACAAGGTGAACAGTATATTAAAAGAAAAACAGGAGCAAATGGGAGAGACACTGTGAGAGAGTATTCCACTTAAAGTCATAAGACTCATTATAGATGCCCCATTAGTTATTTATTGAACTTTTAACATAGTTTTGTTTCTTTTCCTTTACTGAGAAACCTTACCTCTTGTATTTCGTAAATTTATGATAATTTGCAATTTGTATTATTTTAGTATTATATCTTTGAATATAGCTACATATAGTTTGATGTTCTTGTACATGAAAAAAGTAAAATATGCATTATCACAATGCAATCGTCTCCCTCTTTTTCCTCTCTTCTCTGTTTTCTCTAATGTAGTGCTGACACATTCTGTGAATACATCGTTAAAAATATTTTCTTATTATAAAATTGCTCTTGCTGATAAATTTTGTTATAAATTTGCTTGCTGATATGTTATTAGCTTGTCTAGATACATTCAGTAGTTTTTGATATTTGCATAGTAAGAATTCCCTTCTCCTAAAATTATAAAGACCTACGCCCGCAGATTGCAAATACCAGAAGTCCATTTTTCCAAAACTGATTTTCTCGTTTCCATTCTTTGCTCCCTATAGTTGCACCTAAATTACTGTCTCCCTTGCATCTCTACCATATTTGCCTGCCAGGAACAACCACTATAGGAAACCCTCAAAATAAAATAGACGAGAATACTGCTCTTCGTCAACCTTACAGATTCTCCCAAGTTAAAGTTCCCCAGACTGGCACGAAATCGCTCTCAGATGGCAGCCAAACACAACAGGAGTAACAGAGAGCTACTCCTCAGTCCTGTTTACTCAAATCTTTCACTATGAGGCTAAGCAATATTCGGGAGTGTCTTTGCAAGAGGTCATCTGGCACAAAAGGTGAGAGAGTGTATGGTAAAGGTAAGTGGCCAAGCAAACTGGAAAATCGAGAAACTTTGCGTTTAAGGTTACAGGTCAAACCCTGAAGTAATTTTGCTGGGTTCCATTCCCTTACAAATGACCCTTTGCTGAGTATCTAATTGGAATCTCATTAGCCAAATTTAATTCCTTGACATAGATATAATCGCGGATATACCTTGCTAAAAACGATCTCCAAGAAAATATTTCGCCCTCAATAGATTGCTCAGTGCCCTGTGAAAAATCTGTCTCGTCTCTAAAAGAATTCTAATTTCATTTCACCCTTTGCTATTATCGTAAATAAAGTGTTTTACGCCAATACTCGTAAATAAAGTGTGTTATGCAAATACTCGTAAATAAAGTGTTTTACGCCATAAGTTGCAAATAATTAATAATTTGTTTTTGCCCTTTTGACAGCGTAAACATTTGTTGTCAACCGCAATTAAATTATTACTTATCTATCCTGTAGATTCTTTAATTATTGTGAATAAAATGTTTTATGCTAATGCTTGCAAAGTATTAATAATTTGTTTATGCTCTTATGGTACCGTATATATTTCTTGTTAACTGTGATTAAACAGATATACTGTATTTTCATCCCGTAGATTTATATTTGAAACCAATTATTTGTGTGCCTTCTGTTTTCCCATTATTAATGGTGTGTCGTTTCTGTTTCTACAATTGCAGTGTCCTCCATTCTACTCTGCCTGTGTGACAGAGGTGATCTCCCTTGAGTTGAGGCCCAAGTCTTGGCATTCGTCTGTGGTGCCGGGAATTGAAATTTTGCTCACCACCTCCGGAATTCGAGGCTGCATTCCATAAAATTAAATCTTACAATTTGTTTATGCTTTTAAAAATTAAAAGAATGTTGAATTCTGATTTTCATTAACCGAGTAGTGTATTCGGGGGGGGGTGCAAGTGAAGATTTTAGTCTCCTGGATGTCTGTGAACTCCTACCCAAGTTCAGAAACTGAATCCCATTAGTAAAACAAAAAACTTCCCACCTCACAGACATCATGCCCGCAGGACTGACAATACACGAGATTGAAGCTCAACTGACTGTATTACATTACGTCATGGCAAGAGTTGCTAGATAGTATCAAGTGTTTACACAGGAGAGGCATGGATTAATTATATGAGAAATTATATCAGCATGAGTGTAATACATATACTTTCACATGGCAGTAATGGAACATATTAAATTGGTGAAATATTACATAATACAGGGAGGAATTAATATACATTATACAGTAATAATATGCACATGCATTTATGTCTGTCTGTACATTTGAATGCTCATTGTCTGTTTGTATGCATGTTCACTCATATATTCACAACAATCATGTGACATGAAAATACATACCAGTCATCAGATAAGATTTCTTCTGAGTGCTGGAGTATCTTTTCAACAAGCAGACTCAAGCTGTCTTCAACAAGTCTCCCTCCCTTTATATAAGCAATTTTTGACATACAGTTTACAGCTGCCTTCCTCACTACAGAAGTGGAACTGGTTATACATGATATAAGAGCAGGTATTATAGGCATTTTTGAACTCAGCATCCATGATATATTATCTTTCTGAATACTCAAAATAGCTGATCCAAGATTCAAGCACCATACCTGTAATTACAATATAAGTGTGTTTATAAGTAAATAACATTTTAAGAGCAACAAACGAGAGTTTACATTTTTGTGTTTATAAACAGAAGGATGTTCTTGATCGAAAGAGCTAGTATTCTAATTAAAATTATCATTAAATATGCACTTAAAAATTCATTGTTTCAAGTCATAAAAAGTTCTCCTCTAACTTTCTAGTCTTTATAAATCTATATAAGAAAAAGCACAAAGGCATAAAAAGGCCTTACCATCAATGATTTGTCAACAATATTGGAGAAAGGAAGTGAAGGGTGCCATCCCCAAATCATTGCAAAGAGGCAATACTGTTTTTCAACAGTATCCAAGCAATTCTGGAAAAATACATAAGAATTCTTTCAAGAAATAATAGCCAGATTTCAATACAGACAATACATGATTACACATATTATACTTATGACGACATAACATCCAACAAATTATATTGCTTTTAGGTAAGAAAAGTGCATTTTTCTGAGTTTCCATACAGCCCATCTCTCTTTCTGATGGAGGCATGGCCAATCCAGAAGAGAGTAACTTATAAAAGAAGAACTAAAGTTCCAGCCATAATCCAACATTGGTGTTATATTTTGTAGGCTCTACAGATGATGGCAGTGTGGACTCTAGCTCTTGAAGAGTTCAGAAAAATAATGTCCCTTTTCTCACTATACCAAGCCAGCTATATCCATTCTATCTCTCGAGACTAAAACCTCCAATATATATATAGGAGGAAGGAGGGTGGACATTTAAGGGCTACATGGAGACTCAGAAAAATATACAGCTTTTTCATCAAAGAATCTTTTTACCGTTTGTCTCCATACATCCCCTCAGTAATATTATATACATGTGCACTCATCTACATGAATACTGTAAATGCATTTGAACACAATAGCAGGTAATACTTGAGGTCTTCATAAAGACAAAAGTCAGGAGGTTACAATTTTAATCCATACAGAAAAGTACAACATACCTTAAGGAGCATAGCCATCAATCTATTTCGAAGAGTTACTCCAGTCTCCCCATACTGCTCCAATTCAAAAGCTCCTCTTAATGCTTTCAGGAGAAGAAGCAAGTCACCATCACCAAAATTACCCTGTGTATAAAAAGCTAACATAAAACTACGTGTCTATACATCTAAAACAAACCCTTAGTAATATATTCAATGGTGCTATTACTCTTACCAATAAATTAAGCAGAGTAGATACTGAAGTTCCTCGATATACGAATATCTTCAGATACGAACGAAGTGCACTGCAAGTTGAAGTTATGCAAATTACACGAAGCAGATTTGCTGAAAGTTCAAACATTCCGGGCAGTGGCTATCGAGCCTAGTATGATGATCAGTTGCTAAAGACGGCACACACAGCACAGTAGTATACACTACGCTGTTGCTAGTCTGTTCTCAGCTAGTCCCATAAAGACACTGAAACTCTTCATTATATCGCAGAAATATCCATTCAATCATTTATCCATCATGAATGGTGAAAACTGTAAGGCTACTGACGTCTGCCGCAAGTTATCAATGATTTCAACGTTTCAAGAAACATGCAAACTTGCATCATGTTTCCATTAGTGGTGAGCTACAAAAAATATTTTATAACGCAGATTATCTTCGGCATAAAATTTTCACCGTGGACGAGACCGGCCTATTTTGGAAAAAAAAATGCTAGAGAAGAGGTACATCAGCCATGAAGAAACGACGATGCTAGGCTTTAAGGCTGCGAAAGATAGGCTGGCCCTGATGCTCGGCAATGTATTATTATTACTGTATGAAAATTTATGAATATAATTTATGCTTCATGAATTATTAAGAAATATTGTGTTTTTACGATAGGAAAACAAATTAACTATACATCACTCTGCAACATCTCTCATAGGTTATACGGTAATTTTCATTATAATTTATTATTATTATTATTAACATTACAATTTATTAAGATAATCTATGTCTTATTACAGTACCCTTTCTGTTACCTTCTGTTTCTTACACTGCCTCCTCTTTCTCTTCCCACTCTGATGCATACAAGCCAAGACCAATGTAAAAACCTATAAAGTTTACCTTCTCTCATTTGTCACCTCAAATCAACGCTACCAGTTTAAAAAATTAGTACTATACTGTATTTCTATTACAATGTATTATTACAGTACAGTGTTCATTAAATTATCGCGAAGATTCGGTTCCGGGACCCGGCACGAAACAGGAAAATCGCGGAGTAGGATCAGCCTATAGATATTTTCATTTATTTTTATGTTTACACCGTATAAACTGTATAAACCCTCCCTGTACTCTTAACAAACCACCCTTTACTTCATAAATAACAGCATGCAAGCGTAAATTTATATGACATACTCATGTACATAGGTATTTTACAATTATTTTTACGTTTACTGTATAAACCCTCCCTGCTCTGTTAAAGATCCACCCTTTACTTTATAAATAACAGCATGCAACGTAAATTTATATGTACGTGATAGGTAAAAGTACCGTGAATGAGGTGGTAATGAGTTTGTAAACGCCAGAGGAAATTATTCCGCGGCCAATTAACAGCTTTACGGCTGTTATTCATTGAGGCCAAAATAGCGGCCGACATCCGTAAACCTTTTTCCTTCTTTCAACATATCTAAGAGTTTCACCTTATCTGTTATGGTTAACATTTTCCTTTGCCACTTAGGCTCACTACAAGAAGCCTTAGAAGATGAAGGATGCTTGGGAGGCATTGCAAAGGTTAAAATATGCGAGCAAAAAAATCACAAGCAAAACGTATTAATAAGCACAACGTGAACGGCACACACGTGAGTTAGACTGAACGAGTGAGGCGAGACAATGGAAGATGGTGCAAGCCTTTGTCGGAAACGCTGATAGCGGTGTCGTATTTTACATGTTGCAATACTGTTAGTATTTATGTTTTTTACTAGTTTTTACTGTTTTATTATTCTTAGGCTAAGAAATACGTTTTTTTATCAATAAAATCATGAAACTACGAGAAATTTTAATATATATGCTAGCTCACGTAGGTGCGACTCCAATACATTGTACGCTATCGGACACTCACATGATGCAATACTGTGAGTTATATATCTAAATTTATGTTTTTTACTATTTAATACTGTGTTATATATCTAAATTTATGATTTTTACTATTTTTTACTGTTTTATTACTCTTAGGCTAGGAAATACTTGTTTTATCAATAAAATAATGAAAATTTCAATATGTACTATCTTACGTAGGTTCGACCCTTTTCGTTTTCCGAAACGCTGATACCGGTATCGTATTTTACATGGTGCAATACTGTTAGTATTTATGTTTTTTACTATTTTTTACTGGTTTATTATTCTTAGGCTAAGAGATACGTTTTTTTGTCAATAAAATCATGAAACTACTGGAAATATAAATATATATGCTAGCTTACGTAGCTGCGACCCCAATACATTGTACGCTATCGGACACTATTTCACATGATGCAATATTGTGAGTTATACTGTATATTTAAATATATGTTTTTTACTATTTTTTACTGTTTTATTATTCGTAGGCTGGGAAATAAATTTTTTTTATCAATTACTTGAAATATGTTTTTTTCAATAAAAAAAAAATGAAAATGAAAATTTTTATTTTTTTAATATTTTAATATTTTTGCATATACCAAAAAAAAAAAAAATTGCCAAAAAAAATCGTGGTACAGTGAAATCGCGAGCCAAGAAACGCGATACAGCGAAGGATTACTGTATTACGATATTACAAATTATTAATATAATTTGTTTTATATTTTATGAAAAAAAAGGTGTCTTTACGATATAAAAACAAACTTATTTTTACGTAACTCCGCAAACCTTTAATAATCATTCAAAGGTGATAATACTATTAATATATATATATATAATTATTACAGTGTTGCCTCACTTATCGCGGTAGTTCGGTTCCGGGACCCACCGCGAACCATGAAATCCGCGAAGTAGGATCCGCCTATATGTGCATAGATATTTTAATATATTTTTACGTTTGCACTGTATAAACCCTCCCTGCACTGTTAAAAAAACACCCTTTACATTATAAATAACAGCAAGCAAAGTAAATTTTTATGAAAGTGATAGAAAAATTACGGTGATTGAGGTGATAATGACTTGACATACATACTCACTTACAATTATTTTTTCATTTACGTACTGTATAAACCCTCCCTGCACTGTTAAAAAAACACCCTTTACATTATAAATAACAGCACGCAACGTAAATTTTAAAAAAAAATGAAAATACTGAAAATGTTTTTTTTCAATATTTTAATATTTTTGCGTATACCCATAAAATAAAATAATAATTTATCAACAAATAAAATGCGATAGAGTGAGACCGCGAACCAAGAAGCGCGATACAGCGGGGTAACACTGTATTATTATTAATATAATTTATGTTTTATTATAGGAAACAAATACGTAACTCCACAACATCTTACCATCTCTCATCCATTACCGCACAATCTACACTAAGATTTTCAACATTAATATATGTATTATTATTACTGCACATTATTAAAGTATTACTATATCAAAATTTAGTAATATAATTCCTATGTTTTATTTAAGTGCCTTTAGGATTAGTAAACAAAATGCTTTTTATTTTAAGAACTCCGTATACATTATAGTGTACTTATACATTACACCCAATACAGTACTGCATATACCAAATATCAACGTACGAACAATTCGACTTATGAATGGGTGTTAGGAATGTAACTCATTCATAAGTTGGGGAGCATCTGTAAATAGATTGCAAAAACTTCTAGTTAATCTATACGCAATTGGGAGAACCTGTCTTTATTTAATTTTCTATACTGAGAGTAAAAAGAAAAATCATGAAAATCTAATATAGCAAACTCATTATAAGATACACAATGGTCCAAGTCCCAAAATTATAAAATGCCAGAAAATGTAATTGAAGTTTCCCAATTTCAAAAATTTTATATCTCGGTGGATGGTCATGTCAGTAGAGGGTCATGTTATTTTGATATCTTTTGAACTTGTTGCAGCTGGGTTTTTTTTTTGCACATTCTTACTTCAAATGCATAGAGGGATGATGTAGCTAAATCCAGATTTGGACTATTAGACTACACTATATTGGTGCTAAACTGTTTCTGAGTTGCCCTTATGACACTAAGCAGCTTTGGCTAGGTTACATTAGGTTAGGTTAGCTTAGTGCCAAAAGAGCAAATTCAAAACAGTTTAACGCCAAAGGATGGTGCCGCCAAAAAGTTCATAACCCAGCAACAAGTTGGTGTCTATAGGTGCTCGGCGGCCATTACAGCAATCGCAAAAATATTCATTAACAGACATGTAATGTTATTGGCATAATCGTATATCTGAATTAATCTATGAAAAGATATATATCTTGAACATGCATGGAAAGTTGGTATATAATGAAAACTCTTGGCATGCTAAAGCACGTTCATATGTAGTGGCTCAAAATGGCACAAAACTAAGTTGGTCAACAGAAATATTCCAAGAGAGGGGTTTACCAATCCTTTTGCTTCTCATGTATATCATAAAACTATATCATGGATATTAAGGATGTCATTATGCCTGAAAGAACAGCACTGATATGCACATTTTCAATCCACTGATAAGAGTAAAAAACACGACTATGATATGTTTTCATTATGGTTGGAGGTACGATATAATATATATCCTTAGTTGCAAATGCAAGCTTCATCTTCCATGTTCAAATGTACTGGTACTAAAATAAGCTTCTCAACAAAGTTTCCCATATAAACTGCTATCATTAGTTAAGCTCCTCTTGATAACAGACTTACAAAACAATAACTGTCTCTACATGCACATATGCTTCAAAATCTATTTTTCTATCATTTGTCACTATTAGTCCCCATTTGAAGGCAGACATACATGGAGTGAAGCTGGAGATTTAAGGTTGGATGCCCTTCATACAACCTCACTGCGGGCACAAACACAGGTCCATCACCTCCCAATTTAAGCACTTTACCAGATAAGATATGGCAGTCCCCTGATGTATCAAAATCTATAGAATGACATAATAAAAAAAATATAATGCTTCTTACCTCTTCATCAAGCATCCAATACACAGATTTACTACAGAGACTTGGCAAGGTATATGTGTATAAAGCCTGATTCATACACATAGCGATAAATTGAATGGGCATCTTTCCATTCAGTACTTCATGACAATACTTCTTGCTATCTGTAGATGTCATAGTGTCACCTGGTAAGTTCCCATTTGAACTACAGCCCTGAAATATATAATTGGATAACATATATATATATATATATATATATATATATATATATATATATATATATATATATATATATATATATATATATATATATATATATATATATATATATATATATATATATATATATATATATATATATATATATATATATATATATATATATATATATATATATAGTTCTTAGAATAACGGGAAGATAGGTTCTCAGAAGTCACGGGTAAATGGAGAATCGCGTAAAATAACAAGTCATTTTCCATAGAAAACAATGATAAAGGGCATAGCTCGTTCCACAACCGTCCACAGACAAACTATACCAGAGATATAAGATAAGTAAAACATATTTTATAGGTACATAACAAAGCAGAAAGACCTCTAGTTATTTCTATTAACATGCAAATAGTATACAGTATAAAAGATATACAGATTTACTGTACAGTAAACAAATTAATGCACTCTATTATGCCGTTGGAAACAGGCATACACTGGGATGTGCATAATGGCCAGACACACTATACCAAAGATATAAGATAAGTAAAACATATTTTATAAATACATAACAAAGCAGAAAGACCTGTAGTTATTTATATTAACATGCAAATAGTGCACAGTATAAATGATATACAGATTTACTGTACAGTAAACAAATTAATGCACTCTATTATGCTTTTGGCAACAGGCTTACACTGGGACGAGCATGGTGGCCAGGGTTGCCAGATAAAACGGATGTTTTTATTTTCAAATGTATGGTACATTTTAAGATACAGTGTTACCCCGGTTATTCGCGCTTCTTGGTTCGCGTTCCCACTCTATCGCGGTTTTTTTTGGGATAAATTATAATTTTATTTTATGGGTATACGCAAAAATATTAAAATATTGAAAAAAAAAATTTTCAGTATTTTCATTTTTTTATTGAAATTTACGTTGCGTGCTGTTATTTATAATGAAAAGGGTGTTTTTTTTTACAGTGCAGGGAGGGTTTATACAGTTTCTAAACGAAAAAATAATTGTAAATGAGTATGTGTGTCACGTCATCATCACCTCATTCATCGTAATTTTATCTATCACTTTCATAAAAATTTACGTTGCTTTCTGTTATTTATAATGCAAAGAGTGTTTTTTAACAGTGCAGGGAGGGTTTATACAGTACGTAAACGAAAAAATAATTGTAAATGAGTATGTATGTCACGTCATTATCACCACATTCACCGTAATTTTATCTATCACTTTCATAAAAATTTACATTGCTTGCTGTTATTTATAATGTAAAGGGTGTTTTTTTAACAGTGCAGGGTGGGTTTATACAGTTCGTAAACGAAAAAATAATTGTAAATGAGTATGTGTCACGTCATCATCACCTCATTCATCGTAATTTTATCTATCACTTTCATAAAGACTTACGTTGCTTGCTGTATTTTATAATGTAAAGGGTGTTTTTTTAACAGTGCAGGGAGGGTTTATACAGTACGTAAACGAAAAAATAATTGTAAATGAGTATGTATGTCACGTCATTATCACCTCATTCACCGTAATTTTATCTATCACTTTCATAAAATTTTATGTTGCTTGCTGTTATTTATAATGTAAAGGGTGTTTTTTTAACAGTGCAGGGAGGGTTTATACAGTACATAAACGAAAAAATAATTGTAAATGAGAATGTATGTCACGGCATTATCACCTCATTCACCGTAATTTTATCTATCACTTTCATAAAAATTTACGTTGCTTGCTGTTATTTATAATGTAAAGGGTGTTTTTTTAACAGTGCAGGGAGGGTTTATACAGTACGTAAACGAAAAAAATAATTGTAAATGAGTATGTATGTCACGTCATTATCACCTCATTCACCGTAATTTTATCTATCACTTTCATAAAAATTTTCGTTGCTTGCTGTTATTTATAATGTAAAGGGTGTTTTTTTAACAGTGCAGGGAGGGTTTATACAGTACGTAAACGAAAAAATAATTGTAAATGAGCATGTATGTCACGTCATCATCACATTCACGGTAAATTTTCCTATCACTCTCATAAAAATTTACGTTGCTTGCTGTTATCTATAATGTTAAGGGTGTTTTTTTTAACAGTGCAGGGAGGGTTTATACAGTACGTAAACGAAAAAATAATTGTAAATGAGTATGTATGTCACGTCATTATCACCTCATTCACCGTAATTTTATCTATCACTTTCATAAAAATTTACGTTACTTGCTGTTATTTATAATGTAAAAGGTGTTTTTTTAACAGTGCAGGGAGGGTTTATACAGTGTAAACGTAAAAATATATTAAAATATCTATGTACATATAGGTGGATCCTACTTTGCGGATTTCCTGGTTCGCGCCAGGTCCCGGAACCGAACTACCGCGATAAGTGAGGCAACACTGTATATATTAATTACAAGATGGTAGTACATACTGTAGGTTATATAAAAATGTACTTCATCTTTAAGATACTTGAATAACTTATATACTTACATGTATATTTTTTACATTTATCATTTCTCTCATTCATCTATTCTGGCAACACTGATGGTGGCGGTGAGGACGAGGTTGCATACATTTTGTCACACTTCCGTATCAGCTGATGCACACTCACACGCTATTTCCATGACGATACTATATTGAAAATATGCTTGCTGTTTATTATTAATGCTTTTCTTCAATTTTCTTCATAATATCCGATTGCATTAAGCGGTAGAAGAGGAGTAGGATGCGGGAGAACGAACCTCTATGGGGAAACGTTTTGCTACTTCCACATCAGCTGATGCACCCTCACACGCTATTTCCCTGACGATATTATATTGAAAACATGTTTGCTGTTTGTTCTTAATGCTTTTTTCAATTTTCTTCATTATATCCGATCGCATTAAGCGGTAGAAGAGGAGGAGAGTGACGGAAAAGTGCCTCCGAGGCAGTTGATTTTTTACTAATATGAAAAAAAAACAATTCATTTTTTTACATGGGCGTTATTTGCGAATTTCGTATTTTTTATACTATTATTATTTTAGGGCATTATTGCAATTTAGCGGTTAAAATAAACGCGGCAAAAAGGAACAAGGTGTGTATATATATATATATATATATATATATATATATATATATATATATATATATATATATATATATATATATATATATATATATATATATATATATATATATATATATATATATATATATATATATATATATATATATATATATATAAACAGTGTTGCCTCACTTATTGCGGTAGTTCGGTTCCGGGACCCGGCGCGAACCAGGAAATCCGCGAAGAAGGATCCGCCTATATGTACAAAGATATTTTAATATACTTTTACGTTTACACTGTATAAACCCTCAATGCACTGTTAAAAAAACACCCTTTACAATATAAATAACAGCAAGCAATGTTCATTTTTATGAAAGTGATAGATAAAATTACAGTGATTGAGGTGATAATGACGTGACGTACATACTCATTTACAATTATTTTTTTCGTTTACGTACTGTATAAACCCTCCCTGCACTGTTAAAAAAAAACACCCTTAATATTATAGATAACAGCAAGCAACGTAAATTTTTATGAAAGTGTAAGGAAAACTTACCGTGAATGTGATGATGACGTGACATACATACTCATTTACAATTATTTTTTCGTTTACGAACTGTATAAACCCTTCTTCTTCTTATTCTTCTTAGGATAGGATAGGATAGGTAGGGGAAGAATAGTGACGGCATCGAGTGAACTCTCTTAGCCCTATTCAGGGTGTCATCACTTGGGTGAGGGGGATAAAGGATGGGAAGGATTGGGGGGATAAACCCTCCCTGCACTGTTAAAAAAACACCCTTTACATTATAAATAACAGCAAGCAACATAAAGTTTTGTGAAAGTGATAGATAAAATTACGGTGAATGAGGTGATAATGTCGTGACATACATACTCATTTACAATTATTTTTTCGTTTACGTACTGTATAAACCCTCCCTGCACTGTTAAAAAACACCCTTTACATTATAAATAACAGCAAGCAACGTAAATTTTTATAAAAGTGATAGATAAAATTACGGTGAATGAGGTGATAATGACGTGACATACATACTCATTTACAATTATTTTTTCGTTTACGTACTGTATAAACCCTCCTTGCACTGTTAAAAAAACACCCTTTACATTATAAATAACAGCAAGCAACGTAAATTTTTATGAAAGTGATAGATAAAATTACGGTGAATGAGGTGATAATGACGTGACATACATACTCATTTGCAATTATTTTTTCGTTTACGTACTGTATAAACCCTCCCTGCACTGTTAAAAAAACACCCTTTACATTAAAAATAACAGCAAGCAAGGTAAATTTTTATGAAAGTGATAGATAAAATTATGATGAATGAGGTGATGATGACGTGACACACATACTCATTTACAATTATTTTTTTGTTTACGAACTGTATAAACCCTCCCTGCACTGTTAAAAAAACACCCTTTACATCATAAATAACAGCACGCAACGTAAATTTCAATAAAAAAATGAAAATACTGAAAATTCTTTTTTTCAATATTTTAATATTTTTGCGTATACCCATAAAATAAAATAATAATTTATCCCAAAAAGAAACGCGATAGAGTGAGAACGCGAACCAAGAAGCGCGAATAACTGGGGTAACACTGTATATATATATATATATATATATATATATATATATATATATATATATATATATATATATATATATATATATATATATATATATATATATATATATATATATATATATATATATATATATATATACAGTGTTACCCCAGTTATTCGCGTTTCTTGGTTCGAGTTCTCACTCTATCGCGGTTTTTTTTTTGGATAAATTATTATTTCATTTTATGGGTATACGCAAAAATATTAAAATATTGAAATAAACAAATTTCAGTATTTTCATTTTTTTATTGGAAATGTAAATTTACGTTGCTTGCTGTTATTTATAATGTAAAGGGTGTTTTTTTTAACAGTGCAGGGAGGGTTTATACTGTTTATAAACGAAAAAATAATTGTAAATGAATATGTTACGTCACGTCATCATCACCTCATTCATCGTAATTTTATCTATCACTTTCATAAAAATTTACGTTGCTTGCTGTTATTTATAATGTAAAGGGTGTTTTTTTAACAGTTCAGGGAGGGTTTATACGGTACGTAAACGAAAAAATAATTGTAAATGAGTATGTGTGTCACGTCATCATCACCTCATTCACCGTAATTTTATCTATCACTTTCATAAATATTTACGTTGCTTGCTGTTATTTATAATGTAAAGGGTGTTTTTTTAACAGTGCAGGGAGGGTTTACAGAGTACGAAAACGAAAAAATAATTGTAAATGAGTATGTATGTCACGTCATCATCATCACATTCACGGTAAGTTTTCCTTTCACCTTCATAAAAATTTACGTTGCTTGCTGTTATTTACAATGTAAAGGGTGTTTTTTTTAACAGTTCAGGGAGGGTTTATACAGTACATAAACAAAAAAATAATTGTAAATGAGTATGTACGTCACATCATCATCACCTCATTCACCGTAATTTTATCTATCACTTTCATAAAAATTTACGTTGCTTGCTGTTATTTATAATGTAAAGGGTGTTTTTTTAACAGTGCAGGGAGGGTTTATACATTACGTAAACGAAAAAATAATTGTAAAAGAGTATGTATGTCACGTCATCATCACATTCACGGTAAGTTTTCCTATCACTTTCATAAAAATTTACAATGCTTGCTGTTATCTATAATGTTAAGGGTGTTTTTTTAACAGTTCAGGGAGGGTTTATACAGTACGTAAACGAAAAATAATTGTAAATGAGTATGTATGTCACGTCATCATCACATTCACAGTAAGTTTTCCTATCACTTTCATATAAATTTACACTTGCATGCTGTTATCTATGAAGTAAAGGGTGGTATGTTAACAGTACAGGGACAGTTTATACAGTGTAAACGTAAAAATATATTAAAATATCTATGTACATATAGGCTGATCCTACTTCGCAGATTTCCTGGTTCGCGCCAGGTCCCGGAACCGAACTACCGCGGTAAATGAGGCAACACTGTATATATATATACAGTGATCCCCCACTGGATCGCGTTTCTTGGTTCGCATTTTCACTGTACCACGGTTATTTTTTTGGCAAATTATTATTTTATTTTTTGGGTATATGCAAAAATATTAAAATATAAAAAAAAAAAAATTCTCAGTATTTTCATTTTTTTATTGAAAAAAACATATTTCATTATCTAATTGATAAAAAAAATTTATTTTCCAGCCTACGAATAATAAAACAGTAAAAAATAGTAAAAAACATAAATTTAGATTTGCAGTGTTCCCCCCCAAACCGCAGTAGTTCTGTTCCGGGACCCAGCGCGAACCAGGAAATCCACAGAGTAAGATCAGCCTATATGTACATAGATATTTTAATATATTTTTACGCTTACACTGTATAAACCCTCCTTGTACTGTTAAAAAAACACCATTTACATTATAAATAACAGCAAGCAACGTAATTTTTTATGAAAGTGATAGGAAAACTTACCGTGAATGAGGTGATGATGACTTGACATACATAGGTACAGTATTTTACAATAATATTTACGTTTACGTAAAATAGCGGCCGACATCCACAAACTTTTTTCCTTCTTTCAACATATCTAAGAGTTTCACTTTATCTACAAAGGTTAACATTTTCCTTTGCTTTTAGGCTCGCCACAAGAAGCCTTAGAAGATGAAGGATGCTTGGGAGGCATTGCAAAGGTTAAAATATGCGAGTAAAAAAATCACAAGCAAAACATATTAATAATAATAAGCACAACGTGAATGGCGCACACGAGTGAGGCGAGACAATGGAAGACGGTGGAAGCCTTTGTCCGGAACGCTGATAGCGGTATCGTATTTTACATGTTGCAATACTGTTAGTATTTATGCTTTTTACTATTTTTTACTCTTTTATAATGCTTAGGCTAAGAAATACGTTTTTTTTATCAATGAAATCATGAAACTACTGGAAACATAAATATATATGCTAGCTCACGTAGCTGCGACCCCAAGTCATTGTACGCTATCGAACACAAGCAAAACGTTTAATAAGCCCAACGTGAACGGCGCACACGTAAGTTAGACTGAACTAGTCTTTGTCTGAAACGCTGATACCAGTATCGTATTTTACATGTTGCAATACTGTTAGTATTTATGTCTTTTACTATTTTTTACTGTTTTATTATTCTTAGGCTAATAAATACGTTTTATTATCAGTAAAATCATGAAACTACTGGAAATATAAATATATATGCTAGCTCACGCAGCTGCGACCTCAATACATTGTACGCTATCGAACACTATTTCGCATGATGCAATAATGTGAGTTATACTGTACGTACGTATATCATTCAGTTATTAGTACAATGTATATTAATTTAAAATTCATTTACTTATTTGATGATTGTACAAAATCTATTGTATTTATTCATTGTAATTTGGACCAAATATTCCTTTTGTAAAGATTATACTGTACTTTTCAAAAGAGGTGGTCAATAAATGTATCTATCTATCTATCTATCTATCTATCTATCTAAATTTATGTTTTTTACTAATTTTTACTGTTTTATTATTCGTAGACTGGGAAATAAATTATTTTTATCAATTAGATGATGAAATATGTTTTTTTTTCAATAACAAAATTTAAATAGAGAATTTTTTTTTTATTTTAATATTTTTGCATATAGCCATATAATAAAATAATAATTTATTAAAAAAAAAAAAAAAACGCGATACAGTGAGAACGCGAACCACGAAACGCGAATAACCGGGGGAACACTGTACGTACATACATTATAACTAACAGTATTGCATAATGCGAAATAGTGTCCGATAGTGTACAATGTATTGGGGTCCCAGCTACATGAGCTAGCATATATATTTATATTTCCAGTCGTTTCATGATTTTATAGATAAAAAAACGTATTTCTTAGCCTAAGAATAATAAAACAGTAAAAAATAGTAAAAAACATAAATACTAACAGTATTGCAACATGTAAAATACGATACCGCTATCAGCGTTTAGGACAAAGGCTCGTTCAGGCTAACTCACGTGTGCGCCGTTCACGTTGTGCTTATTAAACGTTGTGGTTGTGTCCGATAGCGTACAATGTATTGGGGTCGCAGCTACGTGAGCTAGCATATATATTTATATTTCCAGTAGTTTCATGATTTTATTGATATAAAAACGTATTTCTTAGCCTAAGAATAATAAAACAGTAAAAAATAGTAAAAAACATAAATACTAAGAGTATTGCAACATGTAAAATACGATACCGCTATCAGTGTTCCAGACAAAGGCTTCCACCATCTTCCATTGTCTCACCTCATTCATGTGCGCCGTTCACGTTGTGCTTATTATTATTAACACGTTTTGCTTGTGATTTTTTTATTCGCATATTTAAACCTTTGCAATGCCTCCCAAGCATCCTTCATCTTCTAAGGCTTCTTGTAGTGAGCCTAAACGGCAAAGGAAAATGTTAACCACAACAGATAAGGTAAGTTTACCTATCACGTACATATAAATTTACGTTGCATGCTGTTATTTATAAAGTAAAGGGTGGTTTTTTAACAATGCAGGGAGGGTTTATACAGTAAACGTAAAAATAATTGTAAAATACCTATGTACATGAGTATGTCATATAAATTTACGCTTGCATGCTGTTATTTATGAAGTAAAGGGTGGTTTGTTAACAGTACAAGGAGGGTTTATACAGTTTATACGGTGTAAACGTAAAAATAAATTAAAATATCTATGTACATATAGGCTGATCCTACTCCGCGATTTTCCTGTTTCGCGCCGGGTCCCGGAACCGAACTCTCGCGATAATGGGGGGATCACTATATATATATATATATATATATATATATATATATATATATATATATATATATATATATATATATATATATATATATATATACTTTGTTCGTTTTTTCCGAGCTTTTTTTAACAGCTAAATTGCAATAACGCCCCTAAAAAATAATAGTAAAAAATTATAAAATTCACGAATAATGCCCATGCAAAAATTTTTTTTTTATTTTTTATTTTATTTTAGTAAAAACTCAACCGCCTCAGAAGCACTTTTCAACCATCCTCCTCCTCTTCTACCACTTAATGCGATCAGATATTATGAAGAAAAATGAATAAAAGCATTAAGAACAAACAGCACACATATTTTCAATATAATATCGTCAGGTAAATAGAATGTGACCGTGCATCAGCTGATACGGAAGTGGCAAAACATATGCCAAAAGAGGCTTGTTCTCCTGCATCCTCCTCTTCTACCACTTAATGCGATCGAATATTATAAAGAAAACTGGATAAAAAGCATTAAGAACAAACAGCAAAAAAATTTTCCAATTAATATCGTAAGGGAAATAGCGTGCGAGGGTGCATCAGCTGATACGGAAGTGTGACAAAACGTTTGCCGATGGAGGTTCGTTTTCCCGCATTCTCCTCCTCTTCTACCGCATAATGCGATCGAATATTATGAAGAAAATTGAAAAAAGCATTAAGAACAAACAGCAAACAAGTTTTCGATATAATATCGTCAGGGAAATAAGCGTGCGGGGGTGCATCAGCTGATACGGAAGTGTGACAAAATGTTTGCCGATAGAGGTTCGTTCTCCCATATCCTCCTCCTCTTCTACCACTTAATGCGATCGAATATTATGAAGAAAATTGTAAAAAGGCATTAAGAACAAACAGTAAACAAACTTTCGATATAATATCGTCAGGGAAGTAGCGTGTAGAGAATATACATATTTCATTTAAGTTTCAACAATATAAGTTTTCTTTGTAGCGAATTTTAGTTTTCTTTTTTCCTCAGCTGACTTTGTTCACGTTTAGATTTCGTGCAGCACGTTCTATATGTAAAGAAGCTAGAATAATGTTCAGAACCAAGGAATATTAATACTATAATCTTGAAAATTAGATAAACCCCATATAGGGTGAGGAAATAAATATTTAATGAGTCACCCCGCACATCCATTTCAAAACCCTGGATGTGGCAGAGATGAGGATGTTGAGATGGATGTGTGGGGTGACAAGAAGTGATAAGATCAGAAACGAGGTGATTAGAGGTACCTCAAAAGTTAGAGAAATATCAGATAATTTACAGGAAAGTAGACTAAGATGGTATGGTCATGTCGTTAGGAGGGATCAACAGTATGTTGGGAGGAGGGTGATGGAAAAGGATATACAGGGTAGGAGAGGGAGAGGGAGACCAAAGCGTAGGTGGATGGATTGCACCAATGACGACCTGAGGTCTAAAAGGGTTTGATGGGTGATGAGGTATAGGACAGGAACATATGGAGAACACTGGCCAGAAACATCGACCCCACATAAAAGTGGGAAAAGATGTAGACGAAGAAGAAGAAGAAGAGTAAGATATTGTACCTGAAGAGTGATAAGTATCAGCTGATACGGAAACGGCAAAACGTTTGCCAATAGGGGTTTGTTCTCCCGCATCCTAATCCTCTTCTACCGCTCAATGCGATCGAATATTATGAAGAAAATTGAAAAAAAGCATTAAGAACAAACAGCAAACATACTTTCGATATAATATCGTCAGGGAAATAGCGTGCGAGGGTGCATCAGCTGATACGGATGCGGCAAAACTTTCGCATTCTCATGTTCACCGCCACCAAGCACGTCCCAGTGTATGCCTGTTGCCCACCGCATAATAGAGTGCATTAATTTGTTTATTGTACAGTAACTCTGTATATCTTTATGCTGTACACTATTTGCATGTTAATATAAATAACTACAGGTCTTTCTGCTTTGTTATGTACTTATAAAATATGTTTTACTTATCCTATATCTTTGGTATAGTGTGTCTATGGATAGTTGTGGAACGAGCTTTGCCCATTATCATTGTTTCCTATGGAATAGGACTCATTTTTTTACGTAATTTTCAATTTACCCATCACTTCTGAACCGATCTCCGCATTATTACAAGAACATAATGTATATATATATATATATATATATATATATATATATATATATATATATATATATATATATATATATATATATATATATATATATATATATATATACAGTGGCTCCTCATTTATCGCGGGGGTTAGGTTCCGGGATCCGCCGTGATAGGTGAAAAACCATGAAGTAGGAGCACTACATTAAAAAAATAAAATAAAAATTAAAAATTAAAAAAATTATTGTGACACCAGGACGGGCCAAAAAAGAATAAAATAAAACAGTCTTTATCGAGCCAGGGCACTAAAGAATACATAAAGTAAAGAGAAGCAGAGATGGAGAGTGTAATGACCTGTCAGATGCGAAGTGATTATAAGAGATGTGTAATGAATATCCAATTCTCTGCTGGGTTTTAATATACCTCTGCATTACTTTCATAATGTCTATTCCATAAATTGTCCTTAGATTATTGGCAACAATAATTTTTCTTTGATGATGATTGTGGAGATTATTATTATTATTATTATTATTATTATTATTATTATTATTATTATTATTATTATTATTACTATTATTATTATTATTATTATTATTACTATTATTATAATTGTTATTATACTTATTATTATTATTATTATTATTTATTATTATTATTATTAATATTATCTTTATAATTATTATTATTATTATTATTATTACGAATTTGTCATTAAACCATTATTTTAACTAAAAATAATGTAGCTTTGGTTGAATGAACAAGAGTTAATTAAAGATGTCTCTCTCTCTCTCTCTCTCTCTCTCTCTCTCTCTCTCTCTCTCTCTCTCTCTGTCTGTCAACGTCTCTCCCCATTTATTGTCGTCATCTTTCATTTCCTCTTTCTCATATTTATTATAGGTATTTTACATTTATTTTTACCTTTACTGTATAAACCATTCATGCACTATTAACAAACCACCCTTTACTTTATTAATAACAGTGCGCAAGCATAAATATATATGAATTTGATATTATAAAGATTGAAAAAAAGCATTAAGAACAAACAGCAAACAAACTTTCGATATAAAATTGTCACGGACATAGCGTGTAGACAATATATATATTTCATTTAAGTTTCCCATGTACAGTACAATATACGTTTTCTTTGATCGAATTGTATGTTTTCTTTTTCTCTCAGCTGACACTTTTTACGTTAAGATTTCGTGCAGATAGAATAATGTTTAGAACCAAGATATATTATTAATACTATAATATTGAAAATTAGATAAACCCCAAATAGGGTGAGTAAATAAATATTTTATGAGTGAGATATTGTGACTGAATAAGCATCTGCTGATACGAAGGCAAACAAACAAACAAACAATTATTTCCATTTCTGTACAATAGTTATTCTTTTAAGATTAAAAGTGACTTATAAATACACATTATTATTATTATTATTATTATTATTATTATCTATCATAGAAAATTAGAGAAGTACACTAAAAAAAAGTTCATTTCATTTTTGTATAAAGAGATAATAGAGTACACCTTGTTCATGTTTTTTAACCGTAAAATTGCAATAACGCCTCTAAAAAATAATAGTAAAAAAATAAGAAATTTGCAAATAAAGGCCATGCAAAAAAATTCAATAACAAATTTTCATTTTAGTAAAAATTCGACTGCCTCTGAGGCACTTTTCCGCCATCCTCCTCCTCTTCTACCAAATAATGTAATCGGATATTATGAAGATAATGGAAAAAAAGCATTATGAACAAACAGCAAACAAATTTTCAATATAATATCGTCAGGGAAATAGCGTGCGAGGGTGCATCAGCTGACATGGAAGTGGCAAAACGTTTGTGGAAAGAGATTCGTTCTCCCGCATTCTCCTCCTCTTCTACCGCTTAATGCGATTGAATATTATGAAAAAAATTACAAAAAGCATAAAGAACAAACAGCAAACAAATTTTCGATATAATATCGTCAGGGAAATAGCATGCGAGGGTGCACTAGCTGATACGAAAGTGGCAAACGTTTGTGATTAGAGGTTCGTTCTCCCGCATCCTCTTCCTCTTCTACTGCTTAATGTGATCGAATATTAAGAAGAGAATTGAAAAAAACAAATAAATTTTCTATATAATATCGTCAGGGAAATAGCGTGCGAGAGTGCATCAGCTGATACGGAAGTGGCAAAACGTTCGTGATAGAGTTTCATTTCTCCCGCATCCTCCTCCTCTTTTACCGCTTAATGCGATCGAATATTATGACGAAAATTGAGAAAAAGCATTTGGAACAAACAGCAAACAAAATTTCTGTACAATATCGCCAGGGAAATAGTGTGTAGAGAATACATATATTTCATACAAGTTTCCCCAATATATGTTTTCTTTGTAACGAATTGCATAGTATTGTTTTTCTCTCAACTGTCTTTGTTTATGTTTAGATTTCGTGCAGCACTGTCGATATGAAAAGAAAATAGAAACATGTTTAGAACCAAGGAATATTAATATGTAATACACCTATAATATTGAAAATTAGATAAACCCCAAATAGAGTGAAAAAAAAAATATTTTATGAGTAAGATATTGTGCCTGAATAGTGATAAACATCAGCTGATACGGAACCAGTAAAACGTTTCCCGATAGAGGTTCGTTCTCCCGCATCCATCTCCTCTACTACCGCTTTTTGTGATCGAATATTACGAAGAAAATTGAAAAAAAGCATTAAGAATAAACAGCACACATATTTTCAATATAATATCGTCAGGTAAATAGAATGCGAGGGTGCATCAGCTGATACGGAAGTGGCAAAACATATGCCAAAAGAGGCTTGTTCTCCTGCATCCTCCTCCTCTTCTACCACTTAATGCGATCGAATATTAAAAAGAAAACTAGAAAAAAAGCATTAAGAACAAACAGCAAAAAAATTTTCCAATTCTTGAAGCTCTTTTAGAATTTTTTTTCTCAACAATATTTCCCTACATGTTTCCCCTCTCTCAAAGGTTACTTTTGTTGGTCTCGGCTTTCCTTCCCTCGAATATTTACCTAGTTGGTGTATGTTTACAACATCCTCAGGCTTTCTTATCAGGTCTACTACAACCCTAGCTTTATTTTCTTCAAGTCTCCTCTGCCATGTTGGCTCCTGGGATTCGCTTATGCCTGAGATTACCACTGTCTTCTCCTTATCAAGTGCCTGTCTGATGAGTGGGTTTGCCTTTTCCATCACAACGTCTTTCATTTTTTCGATTACTGTCTCTTTATAGTCAACTGTTTGTATGTTTTCCAGTGCCACCACCTTTACAGCCTCTTTTTACTGTGTGTGTGTGTAGTCTCCGTCGCTAAATGGTAGCATCCGCGACTCTGTATCGGCAGGTCAAGGGTTCGCGCCCTGTTACGGATTGAGGTTAGTAAGGGCATACATTCAGGTTAACAATTACACATGCGAAAACAAGTCCTTCACAAGAAGGCATCCGTCCTAGCCCTTAGTAGAAAAGGGACTTCGAGACGTAAAACCGAATCATCATCATTATATATATATATATATATATATATATATATATATATATATATATATATATATATATATATATATATATATATATATATATATATATATATATATAACTGTGTTTGAGTTATGTGTACTGAACAAATTAGGGCACAGCAAGAGAGAACAAAAAAAGGCATAGGAAGTGAAATCTGCTTAGAGGGAATGGGGGGAATGCTAAAATGTCATTGGTGGAGCCTGAAAGATGTGTGAACTGCAAATTAGGTGAGGGAAAGAAATGTGATTTGTGAAATGAGGAAATTAGTAATTTGATAGAAAAACAAGGTCATTTTAAGGGAGACTTACAAGAGATAGGTCTTGATGCAAGTGAGGTCTACATAAGGAATTATAAAGTCGTGAATAGAAAAATTCGGAAGCTTAACCCTCTCCCTGCAATCTGTCTCGCTTAGCACAGCAGGAGTATCTCATATTGCTCCCTTTGACATAATAAAAGCTACGACTCCCTTAAAGTACAAATCACTGGCTCATGTACGGTAACACTACAACAGATGCCAGATATTGATTTCCACTTCATTACCGCCTAAAGAATGGTGCGCTAATATGAAATTATCCATGATTATATGTGGAAAGCTCATAGTCTCTCATACTTTACCTCATTTAAGAATTTGTTCCATATATGGAAAACTTCCTGGGAAAGGGTTAAAAGAATGGTAAAGAACATACAGAACACTGTACTTTTTAGCACTTAACTAACAAGCAACATAAAAGACTCAAATATATCACCACAGTATAAAAGAATAGGTCTATTACAGAATAACTTAAAATCTCGGATATTTCTTACCTCTAAATGGTCAAGGCTCATCAATGAATAATCCATGACAATATGAGCTACTTTCAGACGAAGATTCCTTGGCATATTTCCATCCTTTAAACCACTGCATACAAGGATCAAAGATATAAACTGACTGATCAAGGATACATCCTGCTTCAGTTGATAATTCACAGTTTCCCATAAACATTCTTTCTCTCTTAAAGGCAAATCACTCATGACTTTGGGCAAAACATGCCATATTTTGGAAGAATATTCAGCTTTCTTCATTTTATTATCTACCAGATGTACATGCACTTCACATGATATGGCATTCAAAAGAGGTATATCCTTGGCTACAGGAGAGTTTAAAATTATTTTGGCCACGTTCATGTCAGAGTTCATCTTGGGACAGATAATATACGGTAAAAAGACATACATGATATCCTGTAGCTGTTCAGCATTATATCTCCCACAAAGGTGAACTGATAACACTTTTACAACTAGTCTCTTAACATTATTCCATTCCTTGCCTTGGCTGTCACATTTCTTGAGTAGTTTTTTACAATCCTCAATGACAGTCTTCGTATGAAGAATTTCTATTCCCTTTTGTAGCTGGAGAGCTTTTTCAACAACAGCTGGGCAGTCATCTGCTAACATATAACTCAAACTCAATTCAACAAGTTTCCCATCCATATCCTGTGGAAAAAAATAATCTGTAATATGAGGCACCTAGTACCATACAGGGTTAAGTGGAAATCTAAAAAATGCAAGAAAATCCATTTAAAAGTTTTGCAACATTAAAACTTTGATATCTTGGTAGATGCAATTATTTTTATATTTTTCAACAAGTTTGCATGTTGCTTTTTTAACTTAATCGGCAGCCACTTTGGCACATAGCCCGGAATAATACTAAGGTCCTTGTATAATCAATGTACAAGAGAAGTTCATATATGCTCTCCTTATTCCCTTCTTTTGATGCTGCAAGCTTCTTAAAGCAGGGAATTGTTTATACCCATGCCACCCAAATCTATTAATGCACCTAATTAAAAAAAAATTTAATTACAATAATGAATGCACAGTATAGTATCATATTTTTAACTCATGAAAAAACAATCAAAACAGGTAATAAAAAAAATTACTCAACTCACCATATTTTTGGATATCATCCTAGAAAAGTTTTCAGCAGCTGCAATTCTGATATTATTATCGGGATGAACCAAATGAATAAATTTGATTCCTTTTCCTGATGAGTAACTTTCAGAACCTAAAATTTCTTCAATTACCTTTAAAGATATGAATTAAAAAAATATACTTGAGAATAATTGCTAGCAGTACAGCTGTAAAGAATATGAAAATGCATAAGTAAAAAACATTTTGTTCAATAGCTAAAATATACAGAAATGAAGGTAACTTAAATATGCAGTACAAATCGTGTCTTTATCCCAAATAAATCACATTAATTTCAAAATTGTTCTTACCTTCTTATTCTCTACATTCGTGGAACTCGAGTTTTTACTGGAGCTGATAAAATTAGCTATGGCTTTGCTATAGCCACTGGGATGACTGACTTCCAACTGATTCACAGCTCCTGCAATATTTACACTACTCTCCAGGGTCTGGAGAGCTTTAAAATTCTCTTTCCATACTTCCATTATGTTCCTAAAAAAGTTAATTTGTATCATATACATTTTCCTGTAATAATATAGTGAATTTTAAGTGATGAATATCAAGTCAGTTATATGTAAGTAGTTATAATCAGAGAACTTATTTTATCTTAGATCTTCATATTTCTTTTCATAGAGTACTTATAACAGATATCATCGTTACCAGTATAATACTGTACTATTAAATGTTTTCATGAAAGCACTTTTTATTCATCAATGAAAGTATTTTGGGTTTATGGACAACTACATAAGAAGAAATAAGGTTCAAGATCTTTACAACAAACTCGACATTATTAGAAATAGCAAATAATATAACAAAAAAATTTATAAGAGGAAAAGGATTCTCTCAGACAATGAAGATGAATATGAATAACTATGAACAAAAATGGCTAAGACACCAAAATTCTAACTATTCTTGAAAAAAAAAAATTATTGGATATAAAAAGACGCATAGACATCAAAAAATCCTCCTAACAACAAAGATAACAATGACAGCCATGAAAACAAAAATTGGCCTGTTTACTATTTTTAAGAATGAAAGACATCAGTCTAAGCTTTTCACTAAATAAATGAGGAGGCTTCATTTCCAGCAAAATGCATTTATCAGTTTTGCAGAATTATGTAAGTATCATTTAACAGGTGTACTTTTCTTTGTCCTTTGTAGAGAGGTGGATTAAATTATCATCAACTCACCATTTTGTAACACAAACATAATACTGATATAAAATCATTTTTGATATGGCTGGCTCTAGAACTAGAGGTCATAGTTTGAAGCTTCATAAGAAAACTTCTTTGCAGGATGTAAGGAAATACCTTTTCAGTGTAAGAGTAGTTGATAATTGGAATTCGGTAAGCGAGGAGGTAGTTAATACTATCTCAATCCATAGTTTTAAGGACAGGTATGATAAGTATCACTAAGTATAAAATGGAACCGATCAGGAGACGGGAAGATACGAGCTTTGGGCTCTTTCCCGTAAACACAATTAGGTAATCACACACCCAGTCCAATGGGCGGGGGAGGGGTGGTATAGGATCTCCGTAGGTTGTAGGAGGGGGAGTAGCTCTTAGGAACCTGAAACAAAAAGTCAAGGACCTTGAGATCCTTATAATGAACATGGATGATAAAATTCGAAATATGGATAGAGAAATAAAAGAGAATGAAACACTTAAGAGATAATAAGAAATTTTGAGGAATCTAATAAGGCACAAGCGGAAGAGGGAAAAGAACTAGAAAAACGAATAAGGAAGCTGGAAGGGGAAAAAAGTGAACTAGAAACCAAAATTTCTAAACAAGAAGATACAACAAACAGTTCAATGACAACCTGAATGAATTAAACATTAGTTCACTGCTTTCTTCTGAGAGAGACGAGATAGTAGCTTGGAATGTCCAGATATAGGAAAACATCGAACAGTTTAGAAAAGTTTCAAGAGCTGAATACTGAACATGAGGCCATAAAAACTTGCTTTGTAGATGCAGTACAGGAAAATGTGCAGTAAAAGAGACAATGAGGGAGGTGGCACTGAAAAATGTAAAAACAGTTGACTATACAAAAACAATAACAGAAAAAATTACATATGTCGTGATGGAAAGGTCTAATCCACTGATTAAACAGGCACTCGATAAAGAGAGGGCAGCAGTAACCTCAGACCTAAGTGAATCCCAGGAGTAAACATGGCAGGGGAGACGAACAAAATAAAACTTGAATTTTAGACCTGATAAGGATGCTTGAAGTAGTATGTGGTCCAGAGAATATTGTAAACATTCACCAAATTGGTAAATATTCTTAGGAGGGAAAGGCAAGACCAATGAAAGTAACCTGTGAGAGAGGGGACACATATACAGAAATACTGATGAGAAAATAAACCTAAAAGACCTTCAAAAATTCAGAACATCGTTCAATAGACTATACAGAACACAGGAAGAGATGAGAAGGATCAAAAACTTGTTGCAAGAAGCTAGGAGGTTAAATGAGGGAAGAAATGAAAAAAAAGAGATATCTTTGTTTCAAAACTCTTCCAGCCTAAGTGGAGATAAAGATGATAATGATAGACAATCAGGGGATGCAGCCTCATTATGATTGCTGTACACAAATGCTGATGGGGTAGCTGGTAAGGCAGTAGAAGTAAAGGATAGGATTCACAACAGTAAGGCAGATATAGTAGCAGTTACAGACACTAAGTTAAGTGAGGACATAAACAGTGTCACAGGTTTTCCTAAGGGCTTCAGAATGTCAAGAGTTGATAGATCTGAGAGGAATGGTGGAAAGATACCATTGCTCATAATGAAAGATTTCAGGTTGAAAAAATAAACTTTGCTATAGAAAGTGAGTTCAAGGAATTTCTTGTTGCTAGCATAAATACTGGGTCAGAGAGCATTATAATAACTATTGTATATAACCCACCAAAGACCCAACATACACTATAAGTTTATGAGGAAAGTCATATAGGTACTATTGAAGTCATAATCACAGTTGTTAACATTGCACAGGAAAGAAAATGTAGGATTTTTATTAAGGGAGATTTTAATCATAGAGATAGATTGGATATATCTTGACCGACACAGTGGGGAGGATACATTATGGGTAAATTTCCTAAACTGCATACAAGGGAATTTTCTACACCAACATGTACTGGAACCAACGAGGCCAAGGGGCGGGGTAAGCCATTGCTGCTTGATCTAGTATTTACAGATAATGAATTGGATATTGAAAAAATTAAGTATAAACCACCAATTAGACAAAGTGACACTGTGTGTTGTTCATGGAGTAAATCATCAAAGATGTTCTGCCTGAAAGGAGAGGCATTGAGAAGGACACATGGAGGATCTATCCAAAAGGAGATTACAACAATATTAATGAGCTTTTTGCGGTTATTGACTAGAGGACCTTATTTAACAACAAATCTGTGAAAAATATGAGAAGATAGAAAATTGTTGCATACCTTCCACCAAAATAGGAATTACTCATGCCAGAGAGAGAAATGGTTCAGTAATGAGTGTAAGAGAGCTAAGGAGTGGAGAGACAAATGCTGGAAAAGGTATAGGAGAAAAAGCATAAATGCCGGGCAAACTTATAAAAGAGCATGAAATGCTAACCTAGGTAAAAGATGAGAAGCAGAGAGAGATTATGAAAGGAATATCACCAGGAAGGCTAAAGAAAATCCAAAACTTTTCCACAGCTTTATCAAAGGAAAACTGAGGGTCAAAGAACAGGTTTTAAAGCTAAAGAAAGCGGATGGAAGCATCACTGAGATGGATGAAGAGATCTGCAAAGAATTGAACAAGGAGTTTCAGTCGGTATTTACGACAAAAAGTACCGCATCCCCTCAGATTACAGAGATATGAGCTAATGGGCCAGTATTAGAGAACATCATCTTTTCAGCCACAGAGGTATGCAAGGCGGCGATGGAGTTACATCCCTATAAAGCTACAAGTCCTGATGATATATCCCCTTATGTACTTAAGAAATGGGTTAAATCAATATCGGCAGCACTATGTATCATATTTGAAAAGTTGCTGGAACCAGGGGATTTTCCAATATGCTGGAAAAAAGCAAATGTGATACCTATCTTCAAGGAGGGATACAGCTCTAAACTATAGGCCTATTTCTTTACCCAGGATACAGCTCTAAACTATAGGCCTATTTCTTTACCCAGCATAGTTTGCAAAGTTATGGAGAAACTACTGAGAAAACACATATCTTTTCACTTGAAATCCTTCAACTTTTTGTCAGTGAGACAACATGGCTTCAGAGAAGGTAGATCAACAGTAACAAACTTATTAAAACTTTATGATGAGGTAAGCCAAATCTTATAGGAAAGAGAGGGCTGGGCATATTGCATATTCCTAGACTTTTAGAAGGCATTTGATATGGTCCCAACACAGGGAGACTTATTAAGAAGCTGCAAGGAATGCGAAAATAGGTGGGAATGTCTTGGAATGGATAGAAACTTACTTAGAAGGAAGGGAACAGAGGGGTAGAGTAAGACAGTGTGTCTGACTGGAGAAGGGTTAGTAGTGGGGTTTCACAGGGTTCAGTTTTATCACCATTTTTGTTCCTTGTATATGTAAATGACCTACCAGAGTCTGTAAATTCGTTCATCTACATGTTTGCAAATAAAGCTAAGATTGTGAAGAATATAAGAGATGAGAACAATAGAAGAGAACTTCAGGAAGATCTAAATAGTCTGCATGGGTGGTTAGAAAAGTGGCTAATGAAATTCTATACTTCTAAATGTAAGGTAATGAGAATAGGTACACGTGCGAGAAGGCCCAAACTTGAATACTCAAAAGCAGGAGTAGAACTTCAAGAGACAGAGAATGAGAAAGATCAAGGAGTAAATATACTGGGAGATTTGTCAGTGGAAATGCATATAAATGGCATAGTAAGGGTAGCATATGCTTTTTTTAACAAATGTAAGGGTAGCCTTCATGCTCTGTGCAATGGGTCTTCTTGCCAGGTGTTTCCAGGTCACAAACAACACTCATTTGACCCTTCGTGAATTCTGGAAAGTCACTTTAATATCCTCCACTGCATAGGCTTCATTGAGAAGGCATAGAAGGAGGTCTCATACTGCATACTGAACTCTGTCTGAAGGAAACTTTGGCCATGTTGTGTGGCTGATAGTGACTTCGAGGGTTTCAAGCAAGAGTTAGCTATTAGAATTAAGAATGAAACTGTGTCTACGGGCAAAAGTTTGGGCTTGGAGGTCAATGAAGAGGATGTGGAGGAGCTGGTGGAGGATCGCAAACAAGAACTCACCACTGAAGAACTAAAAGAGTTGCAGCGTGGGCAGGCGAAGACTCTCCAAGAGAAGCAATCAGATGAGAAGGGGGATGAGAGGATAAACTTTTCCAGTGAAAAATTTAAAGAAATTTTTAGTAACTGGAATGATGTGATGGCTTTTATTGAGACTCATCACCCGGACAAAACTGTGAGAAACAGAGCAGTGAACATTTTAAATGACAATGTTATGTCTCACTTTAGGAAAACATATCAGCAAAGAAAAAGACAAATTTTTCAGGATCGTTATCTTGTGCCAAGAGCCAGAGAACCACCTTCCAAACGAGAACATAGAGAGAAAACACCAGAATTACAGCCTGTACCTGAACAAGTATTTTATTCTATTTTTATTTTATGATTGTGACACCATGACGGGCAAAAAAATAAAAATGAAATAAAATAAAATAAATAAATAAATAAATAAATAAATAAATAAATAAATAAAAAATAAAATAAATCAGCCCTCATCGGGCCTGGGCATGAAGAAAACAATAAGTAAAGAAAAAGAGAGATGGTAAGTGTTGTGAATTGTAAGATGTGAAGGGAGAGTAAGAAATGTGTAACAAATATCCAAGAATATTCAGTGTTGACGTAGGCAAAGAAAAAGAGCTGTAACTGTAGGAAGACTTACTATCGAACTGTCCTGGACAGTCCTATTTAAGTCCAAAAGACCTATCAGCTGCAGTGCCTGACTTTTTATGGAAGGGGACTCTCCTTCAAAGGAGTAGTCCTCCTCCTCCACTGCCATCCACGTGTGCAAGCAAGAATTAACCATAAAAGGTAAATACAGTACTGTACCATGTTTTATTTTTGTAGAGTAGAAATTCTTTCTATTATTAATGTAATTTTCCTATTACAGGTGTATTTATGCATGTTTATACCCATAAAGAAATATTAAAAAGGTATATTTCTGGTGCTCGTGAACAGATTAATTGGATTGACATTAATTTCAATAGGA
>JAXCGZ010007767.1:95000-102500 GCA_037179515.1 Halocaridina rubra
TGCGCCATTCATGTTGTGCTTATTGTTATTAATATGTTTTGCTTGTGATTTTTTTACTCCCATGTTTTAACCTTTGCAATGCCTCCCAAGCATCCTTCATCTTCTAAGGCTTCTTGTAGTGAGCCTAAGCGGCAAAGGAAAATGTTAACCATTGTAGATAAAGTGAAACTCTTAGATATGTTGAAAGAAGGATAAAAGTTTGTGGATGTCGGCCGCTATTTTACGTAAACGTAAAAATTATTGTAAAATATGGAACCTATTAATGTCAAGTCATCATCACCTCATTCATGGTAAGTTTTCCTATCACTTTCATAAAAAAATTACATTGCTTGCTGTTATTTATAATGTAAAGGGTGTTTTTTTAACAGTACAGGGAGGGTTTGTACGGTGTAAACATAAAAATACATTAAAATATCTATGTACATATAGGCTGCTCTCTACACCACGGACTTCCGGGTTTGCGCCGGGTCCCGGAACCGAACTACCGCAATAAGTGAGGCAACACTGTATATATATATATATATATATATATATATATATATATATATATATATATATATATATATATATATATATATATATATATATATATATATATATATATATATATATATATATATATATATATATATATAGTGTTAGTTCAATTATCGCAAAGGTTCGGTTCCGGGACCTGGCGCGAGACAGGAAATTCGCGAAGTAAGATCAGCCTAAATGTACATAGATATTTTAATTTATTTTTACATTTACACTGTATAAACCCTCCCTGTACTATTAACAAAGCACCCATTACTTCATAAATAACAGCATGCAACGTAAATTTATATGACAGTGATAGATAAACTTACAGTGAATGAGGTGGTAATGACATGACATACTCACGTACATAGGTATTTTACAATTATTTTTATGTTTACGTACTGTATAAACCCTCCCTGCGCTGTTAAAAAACCACCCTTTACTTTATAAATAGCATGCAACATAAATTTATATGTACGTGATAGGTAAACTTACCGTGAATGAGGTGGTAATGACGTTTCTTGACCCCGGAGGAAATTATTTCGCAGCCAACAAAAGCTTGACGGCCGCTTTTTGGGGGAGAAGAACATGGTAATGGGGAGGTGCTGTCGCTGTTTCTTCTTTTGTTAAAAGATGATCTGGTAAGGAATCATGCCATCGTCGAGAATATTACAGAAGGTCACCGAACGAGCCATATTATCGTCATATTCCTGAGAGAGTTTTTGGACTGCTTTCACATATTCATGTATGGCTGCTAGACGTTCGAGTGTAAGGCCAGGTTTTTCAATTTCTTTGTGCGTGTCCTTAAGTTCTTCCTCTTCTTCGCTCGCTGATTTCATCATTTCTTCCAAGTCTTCATCACTCAAACGCTGCGAATGGCAGTCAATCAGTTCATTCACATCTTCGTGAGTCATATCTTTAAAGCCTTCTCCTCCTAGCAATGCAGCCAACTTCACAGCTTTCGCAACTGCCGAGTTATGGACTTCGTCAGGAGCAAATCCCTTGTAGTCGTGGATGACTTCGGGCCACAATTTCTTCCAGCTGGCATTGATTGTGGCCGACTTCATCTCTCTGATTGCATTCTGAATATTTTGAAGGCATGTGGCAATCGTGTAATTACGCCAGTACGTCTTCATTGAGAATTCTTTGTCCGAATCCATGGATTCAACCAGGTTCGCCAGGCATTCCGTCTGTAGAGGGCCTTGAACGCACAAATAAAGCCTTGATCCAAAGGCTGAATCAGTGACGTCGTATTCGGTGGCAGGAACTCGACTTGAACACCGTTATATTCGAGATTAGTTGCGTGGCTACCAGCATTATCCATCAAAAGAAGGACTTTAAATTCAAGGCCTTATTCCACAAGATAAAATTTAACCTGAGGGATAAAGCATTGGTGAAACCAGTCCGATGTGAGGCTTCTCGCGATCCAGGCCTTAGGGTTATGCATCCAATACACTGGCATCAGATTCTTGTTTTTATACTTCAAAGCCCTAAGGTTCTTTGACTTGTAGATAAGCCCGGGCTTTAACATGAAGCCCACAGCATTCCCGCACATGATGAGGGTAACACGATCTTTGTGCGCTTTAAATCCCAGGGCTTTAGCTTCTTCCTTGAAGAGAAAAGTGCGAGATGGCATTCTCTTCCAAAATAACCCAGTCTCATCCATGTTGAAGACTTGCTCAGGAGCATATTCCCCTTCGGAGATAATTTTCTTGAAGTCGTTCTTCATATAATTTTCTGCGGCAGCTGTGTCTGCAGAGGCAGCTTCGCCATGTACTGAAACGCTTTTTAGGCCATAGCGTTTTTGAAATTTGAAGAACCATCCCTTGCTAGCAATGAACGGTTGTATCCTCGGTGGAGAATCGCTGGAGGGTTCTGGTTGTGGGTCATCGATATCTTCTTCTCTCCCCTCCTCCTCTCCACAGTCGCCACTGTCGTCGACGGGTTCGTTTGTAGCAAATGTACCATACAGCTTCTTCGCATTTGTTTGTATGATATTGCTATCTAAGCTGATGTTTTTCTTTCTGCAATCAGCAATCCACAGGGCCAAAGCAGCTTCCATCCTCACTACTGCCTAATTGCGGGATGTTACGACCCTCTTCGCTGATTTATTAAAAGAAATACTTGCTGTTTTCCTGATCTTTGCCTCGTCCTTTTTGATGTAGCGAACAGTAGATTCATTGAGGCCAAAATAGCGGCCGACATCCGTACACCATTTTCCTTCTTTCAACATATCTAGGAGTTTCACCTTATCTATTATGGTTAACATCCTCCTTTGCCACTTAGGCTCACTACCAGAAGCCTTAGAAGATGAAGGATGCTTGGGAGGCATTGCAAAGGTTAAATTACGCGTGAAAATAAATCACAAGCAAAACGTATTAATAAGCACAACGCGAAAGGCGCACACGTGCGTTACAGTGAACGAGAGAGGCGAGACAACGGAAGATGGTGGGAGAAGCAAACTTCATTGAAAAAGCCAATCAGACCCCATGATACAGAACATACTGAAAAACAATTCTGTGATTCGTCGTCTCCCGACCTTTCAGCCAATAGCATTCCATGAATTATCTCACGTAGGTGAGAGCCTATGGATTCAGTAGATTCATTGAGGCCAAAATAGCGGCCGACATCCGTAAACCTCTTTCCTTCTTTCAACATATCTAAGAGTTTCACCTTATCTATTATGGTTAACATCCTACTTTGCCACTTAGGCTCACTACCAGAAGCCTTAGAAGATGAAGGATGCTTGGGAGGCATTGCAAAGGTTAAATTACGCGTGAAAATAAATCACAAGCAAAACGTATTAATAAGCACAACGTGAACGGCGCACATGTGAGTTACACTGAACGAGTGAGGCGAGACAATGGAAGATGGTAGGAGAAGCAAACTTCAATGAAAAAGCCAATCAGATCCCATGATACAGAACATACAGAAAAACAATTCTGTGATTCGTCGTCTCCCAACCTTTCAGCCAATAGCATTCCATGAACTATCTCACATAGGTGAGAGCCTATGGATTCAGTAGATTCATTGAGGCCAAAATAGCGGCCGACATCCGTAAACTTTTTTCCTTCTTTCAACATATCTAAGAGTTTCACCTTATCTATTATGGTTAACATCCTCCTTTGCCGCTTAGGCTCACTACCAGAAGCCTTAGAAGATAAAGGATGTTTGAGAGGCATTGCAAAGGTTAAATTACGCGTGAAAATAAATCACAAGCAAAACGTATTAATAAGCACAACGTGAACGGCGCACACGTGAGTTACACTGAACGAGTGAGGCGAGACAATGGAAGATGGTGGGAAAAGCGAACTTCAATGAAAAAGCCAATCAGACCCCATGATACAGAACATACTGAAAAACAATTCTGTGATTCGTCGTCTCCCGACCTTTCATCCAATAGCATTCCATGAACTATCTCACGTAGGTGAGAGCCTATGGATTCAGTAGATTCATTGAGGCCAAAATAGCGGCCGACATCCGTAAACCTCTTTCCTTCTTTCAACATATCTAAGAGTTTCACCTTATCTATTATGGTTAACATCCTCCTTTGCCGCTTAGGCTCACTACCAGAAGCCTTAGAATATGAAGGATGCTTGAGAGGCATTGCAAAGGTTAAATTAGGCGTGAAAATAAATCACAAGCAAAACGTATTAATAAGCACAACGTGAACGGCGCACACGTGAGTTACACTGAACGAGTGAGGCGAGACAATGGAAGATGGTGGGAGAAGCAAACTTCAATGAAAAAGCCAATCAGACCCCATGATACAGAACATACAGAAAAACAATTCTGTGATTCGTCGTCTCCCGACCTTTCAGCCAATAGCATTCCATGAACTATCTCACATAGGTGAGAGCCTATTGTTTTCCGAAACGCTGATAGCGGTATCGTATTTTACATGGTGCAATACTGTTAGTATTTATGTTTTTTACTATGTTTTACTGTTTTATTATTCTTAGGCTAGGAAATACACTTGTTTTGTCAATAAAATAATGAAAATTTTAATATTCACTATCTCACGTCGGTGAGAACCTTTGCGTTTTCCGAAACGTGATACTGGTATTGTATTTTACATGGTGCAATACTGTTAGTACTGTATTTATGTTTATTACTATTTTTTACTGTTTTATTATTCTTAGGCTAGGAAATACTTGTTTCATCAATAAAATAATGAAAATTTTAATATTCACTATCTCACGTATGTGATAGCCTTTGCGTTTTACGAAACGCTGATACCGGTATCGTATTTTACATGGTGCAATACTGTTAGTATTTATGTTTTTTACTATTTTTTACGGTTTTATTTTTCTTAGGGTAAGAAATAAGTTTTTTTATCAATAAAATCATGAAACTACTGGAAATTTTAATATATATGCTAGCTCACTTAGGTGCGACCCCAATACATTGTACGCTATTGGACACTATTTCACAAGATGCAATACTCTGAGTTATATATCTAAATTTATGTTTTTTACAATTTCTTACTGTTTTGTTATTTGTAGGCTGGGAAAAAAAAAATTATCAATAAAATAATAATAAAAAAAAAATTCAATAAAAAATTTAAAATACTGAAAATTTGTATTTTTTTAATAATTTAATATTTTTGCATATACCTAAAAAAAAATAATTGCCAAAAAAAATTGCGGTACAGTGAATTCGCGAGCCAAGAAACGCGATACAGCGAAGGATCACTGTATATATATATATATATATATATATATATATATATATATATATATATATATATATATATATATATATATATTATATATATATATATATATATATATATATATATATATATATATTACAGATTCCCCAACCTCACTCGTGGCTTCATTTTAGCATTTAATTCAATTCCCAATCTAATTCGGGTCATACAATAACCAAGCAAGCACATTACATATGTGAAAACATGAATCATTTTTTACCCCAACCGGGACTCGAACCTAGGACTTATAATTACTAAGTCAAGGCGCTATCAACTACACACCACAGAAGGTATAAAAGGAATCCAACCTTATAGCTTATATCTGCTATACTTAGGGATGAACGCAGTCTATCTGAATGCCACTATGTTCATATTACAGATTCCCCAACCTCACTCGTGGCTTCATTTTAGCATTTAATTCAATTCTCAATCTCATTCGGGTCATACAATAACCAAGCAATGAAATTTTAACAAAATATAGAATGGGAAGACTGAATAGATTGCAGGAGGAAGATATCTTCCAGGACAGAGCAGAATGGAGAAGAAGATGATCCGCACTGACAGGCTAAAAAGCCTACCTGTGGAAGGAAAGAAAGAAAGACATATAAAGTGTTACCCCAGTTATTCGCGCTTCCTGGTTCGCTTTCTCACTCTATTGCGGTTTTTTTTTGGATGAATTATTATTTTATTTCATGGCTATACGCAAAAATATTAAAATATTAAAAAAAAAATTTCTCTATTTTCATTTTTTTTTTATTGAAAAAAACATATTTTATTATCTAATTGATAAAAAACAATTATTTCCCAGCCTACGAATAATAAAACAGTAAAAAATAGTAAAAAACATAAATGTAGATAGATAGATAGATAGATATATACGTTTATTGACCACCTCTTTTGAAAAGTACAGTATAATCTTTACAAAAGGAATATTTGGTCCAAATAACAGTGAATAAATACAACAGATTTTGTACAATCATCAAATAAGTAGATGAAGTTTAAATTAACATACAATGTACTAATAACTGAATGATATACGTACCTACAGTATAACTCACAGTATTGCATCATACGAAATAGTGTTCGATAGCATACAATGTATTGGGATCGCAGCTACGTGACCTAGCATATATATTTATATTTAAAGTAGCTTCATGATTTTATTGATAAAGAAAACGTATTTACTAGCCTAAGAATAATAAATCAGCAAAAAATTGCAAAAAACATAAATACTAACAGTATTGTAACGTGCAAAATACGATACCGCTATCAGCGTTTTGGACAAAGACTCGTTCAGTCTAACTCACGTTTTGCTTGTGTTCGATAGCGTACAATGTATTGGGGTCGAAGCTATGTGAGCTAGCATATATATTTATATTTCCAGTAGTTTCATGATTTTATTGATAAAAAAAAAAAAGGTATTTCTTAGCCTAAGAATAATATAACAGTAAAAAATAGTAAAAAACATAAATACTAACAGTATTGCAACATGTAAAATATGATACCGCTATCAGCGTTTCGGACAAAGGCTTCCACCATCTTCCATTGTCTCGCCTCACTCGTGTGCGCCGTTCATGTTGTGCTTATTATTATTAATATGTTTTGCTTGTGATTATTTTACTCCCATATTTTAACCTTTGCAATGCCTCCCAAGCATCCTTCATCTTCTAAGGCTTCTTGTAGTGAGCCTAAGTGGCAAAGGAAAATGTTAGCCATTGTAGATAAAGTGAAACTCTTAGATATGTTGAAAGAAGGAAAAAAGTTTGTGGATATCGGCCGCTATTTTACGTAAACGTAAAACTTATTGTAAATTATGGAACCTATTAATGTCAAGTCATCATCACCTCATTCATGGTAAGTTTTCCTATCACTTTCATAAAAAAATTACGTTGCTTGCTGTTATTTATAATGTAAAGGGTGTTTTTTTAACAGTACAGGGAGGGTTTATACAGTGTAAACATAAAAATACATTAAAATATCTATGTACATATAGGCTGATCTCTACACCACGGATTCCCGGGTTCGCGCCGGGTTCCGGAACCGAACTACTGCGATAAGTGAGGCAACACTGTACTGTGTATATATATATATATATATATATATATATATATATATATATATATATATATATATATATATATATATATATATATATATATATATATATATATATATATATACAGTGATCCCCCGCTGGATCGTGTTTCTTGGTTCGCGTTTTCACTGTACTACGGGTTTTTTTTTGGTAAATTATTATTCTATTTTTT
>JAXCGZ010007768.1:0-97500 GCA_037179515.1 Halocaridina rubra
CACGATACAAACCTCTCTTATCGCCGTCCACGCACAAGAGACTTCTCCTGGAGCGATGGCTCTTACAACCCTAGACACTCACCTAGGCATACAAACTTTGGGAAGGCCCGATCATACCACGGCATGTACTCAAACCAGCGTTACACATCCAACGGCAGGTACAGAAACCAGGATCCATGGGCTAACCCCAGAACACACTACAATGATGAATTCCCAGCAGAATCACACAGTCGAAACTACAACTATGACTATGGATACCACCCTAATGAAACATGGTAAGAATGTAACATTAGTACATGTGAACGCTCAGTCCCTGCTCGCTCATTTTGAGGAAATAATAATGCTAACAAAAGACTACAACATAGACATCCTCTGTGTAAGTGAAACTTGGCTTCCTCCTACAACTGAAAATAGATATGTGAATATTCCAGAGTTTAAAATATTTCGCAATGACCATGGCCGAGGGGGTGGGGTTTGTATTTATGTTAGAAATTATCTTAGTGCATCAGAAATAACCACAGGTTTAGAAAAAACTGAGGAGCTCGAAGATTTATGGATCACTGTGCAGTATCAGAAACTTCCATCTTTCATTGTAGGGTGTGTTTACCGTCACCCTAAAGCACCTACCAGTTCATTCAATCATCTACTAGAAACATTCAGAAATATCTGTGTGCGTCATAAACCCATATACATACTTGGTGATTTTAATGATGACTTGCTCTCAGCAGATAACAAAATGAAAAGGGTGATCAACACTGTGAAGTTAACACAAATAGTGACAAAACCGACCCGCATAACCCCCAATTCTAGGACTCTTATAGATCTGATAATAACAAATAAAGTGGAAAGTATACTCTATTGGGACGTAGTTCCCTGCCCAATTGCAGACCACGAGCTGAACATTGCTATGCTAAACATAAACAAGCCCAAAAGGAAGCCTTTCCTCAAGACATTCCGGTGTCTAAAAAATTACTCCCCTGATATCTTTTGTGAAACATTAATCAACAACACAAATGCACTTAATAGAATTAAATACACAGATAACGTCGATTTGCAGGTTGAGATTCTAACAAAAGTCTTCCTTGAATGCTTAGATAGTTGTGCACCCATTGTAACAAGAAAAATAACCCGCCCCTCAGCCCCCTGGCTAACTAATGACATCAAAGAGGCAATGCAAATCAGAAATCAAATACAAAAAGAGCTAAAATGAATAGATATGATATGACTCTCCGAGAACGTTATAAAACAGAAAAGAAACGTGTCAGATCTCTCATCAGTGTAAGTAAAAAAGACTTTTACAAAAAACAATTTAATGACTCTAGACATGATACAGCAGCAACATGGAAAGTGATAAGAAGCATGATACCAAATGAAAAGAGTACCTCAGAAAGTTATGAAAATATTACGGAGTTGAAAGACAAAGCAGAAAACTTTAATAACTATTTTGCTAACGTTGGCAAAAATACATATGAAAAAACTCAAGAAAACATCAACTCAGTGAATATGAGTAATTGCTTAAATGACAATTCTTCCAATGAAAACACAAGAGAGTACTTCAAGCTTATTCCTATCGATTGTGCTACCCTAATTCTTACCATAAAGAGCCTAAGAAACTCTGGCTCTTATGGTTCAGATGGTATACCGTTTCAGTTCATCAAAGATGCTCTACCCGTGATTGCATCCTATATTCTAACTATTATGAACACTTCCATTGTTACTAAAAAGTTTCCTGACTCTTGGAAAATAGCACATGTAATACCTCTGCATAAAAAGGGGGACAGAGAAGATGTGACAAACTATCGTCCCATTTCCCTGCTACCCATTTTCTCTAAAATATTAGAAAAAATTGTTGCATGCCAACTTATGTCATATTTAGAATCAAATAGACTACTAACGATTAGCCAACATGGTTTCAGACCAAAACTCTCGACGGAAACAGCACTGCTTACAGTTACGAATAGTATATATATAATATAGATATGAAAAAAATATCTTTGCTAGTTTTGTTGGACTTATCAAAAGCCTTCGACAGTGTAAACCATGAAATTCTTTTAAGTAAATGTATTAACTTAAATATTGATCCAAGCTGGTTTAGCGAGTATCTATCTAATCGTAAACAGTCCATACGTCTTAACAACATTATCTCTGTGCCAAAAAATGTATCATTTGGTGTTCCACAGGGATCAGTACTTGGTCCTATCCTCTTCTCCATTTACGTAAATGATCTATCTTCTTTCATTTCTGACTGTCTAGTCGTACAATATGCAGATGACACTCAACTACTCCTTAGTGGTGATATTAATAATCTCTCAGAGCTAACTTTAAGAGCAGAAAACACTCTGTCAAAAATTAAAACCTATTTCCAAGAAATTGGGCTGTTAATTAACGAAAGTAAAACACAGTGCATATTTATTGGTTCAAGGTTCCACATAGCACAAATTCCAGAAAACACAACAATTAATTTTTGCGACAATATTATCACACCTAGCAAAACAGTCAAAAACCTAGGAATTCACTTTGATAACCACATGTTGTTTGATTCCCACATAGATGAAGTATGCAAAAAGGTTACAGGAACATTAATGTACTTATCACGTATAAAAGACAATTTTAAGACTACCACTCGAATAACTGTTGTTGAATCTCTAGCCCTAAGTCACATTAATTACTGCACAACTGTTTGGGGAGCTACCACTAAGACTCAGATAAACAGAATACAGAAGCTTATTAATTTTGCAGCTCGAGTTGCCCTGGGAGGAATAAGAAAATACGACCACATCACACCAGCTCTCAATAAACTTGGGTGGCTGCGGGCAGAAAATAAGGTCGCTTATGCTATTTATGTTTTTGTATTCAAAATTTTGGACCATCATTATCCTAGCTTGCTATTTGATTTAAAAACAGTCAGGGATATAAGGGGAACCAACACAAGACAGAGCAGTGAGCTCTTTATTCACAGAACAAACACAGAAGCAGGTTCAAAGATGGTCACTATCAAAGGGACAACACTCTGGAATAATATTCCAGAGCATCTTAAAAATGCATCCTCTTTCACATCTTTCAAAGGCAAACTATACAGTTTTCTTTTGGACAAATAGTTGCTGCTCATTAAGAACTAATTATTCTCATTGTAAGGAAACAAATATGGAAACGATGCCGATACTAACGATCCTGTATCTAGTGGCATACTTACTACTTTATTATTAACATTATTGTAACATTTTATTACAGCATTATTATTTTCTATGAAAGCTACATTTAATTTAACTATATGTCTAACCCTCTTATTTGTTAGTTTAATTACATGTCTACTTATAAGTTACTATTAATGTTGAATAACCATTGTACAAAATGGAAATAAATGTTTTTGTTTGTTTGTTTGTTTGTTTGTAATCCAAGTTCGAATAAGGGTAGATACAGACAAGATAGAGTTGGACGTGTACGCAATGAGCTCCCGATAATATTGCGTTTATCAAGTGACAGAGTTTAAATTCACAGCTATAAAATTAACTAAAGCATACTGAAATATAAATCTTCAAATTTAAGTCAGAGTGATTATTACAACTTTAGTGTTTAAAAAGATACAAAGAAAATTCATTATAATCTTATAACATATCAGAAACCGTTGAGAGTGTCTCTCCCAGTGTTACCGATTTCAACCACAACCTCTCGCGACCGACCTAAAAAGGACCTTTCTAAGGTGAACCTGCAGTTCCCCTCATACCGCAGTTTCCCTCCCATTCACACCAGAATGTCCTCATCGGAAAATGTTGACCTTTCTGACCTTCCTTGTGTAAATACTGATAATTTTCCCGAAGTGTTTATATCATCTCTGGACAGAATATTCGTATATTCACATGAGGACATCAGAAGGGAATTGGAAAAAATTAAAAAAGTCACTCTGTACAAAACAAGTCAACTTTTGCTTTCGAAGGTAGTGGAACTCTTTCCCCAATACATTGGTAAACACATCATAAAAAAACGAGTAAAAAAAGAGATAATTACAAACATAATCACTTTTAGCGCAAGTGTCCTGAATATCTCAATGAATGGTGAACTTGACAAACTCTTTCAACCTCAAACTTCGGTTGTAAAATCCATAGAGTCTAAAAAAACACACGACCTAGGAGACCTACATCGAATGATAGAAAGTCTTGCAGATAAGGTGAAAAATTTGGAAGCAGATGCTGAAAAGGTGAAAGCCTTACAACACAAGGTGGGTTTGCTAGAATCTGACATTGTCCGACTTAAAACAGATAATTCTAGGTTGAAGCTGCTATTTGAAACATCTCCACCTCTCAATTCAGTGCTGTCACCTAACAACGATGATGTCCCTTCTATCAACAACCCTCAGGTTTTGCAAACTAGGTTTTCTGTCTCTACTCACAATTCCTTCAGTGCATTGAGAGACGAATGTGACAGTGGTAGTGAAGAAGAGGTAGATCCAGATAAAAGTGATAGTCATCAAGACAACCTGAGTACACCATCTAGCATAAATAATCAAATCAGTAACAGGTTACAAAATAGTGAAGAAACAACAGCGTCCTTCCCCACTACTCCTAACAATGCAACAACAGGCACTAACCAGAACAAGATTCTTCCCAGCACAAACAACCAACCTGGTAAAGAGTTGCAAAACAGCGAAGAAGATATAGAGTCAATCTCCACTACTCCTAACAACACAGCAACTATCACTAACCAGGACAACCAAATTACATCTTCCAGCACAAATAACCAACCCAGCAATAGGCTGCAAAACAATGAAGACAACAGAAAAGACAAAATAGCAGCAGTCTCTATTCTAAACATTCCATCGAAGTCCTCTCCCCCACAGCCACAGTTGCCCAATAATGCAAGTGCAAGGGCTACAGCTCAAATATATATTCGCATTCCTGGCAACCCCTTTGAGAGAGAGATACGTAATACATTGACAAATCAAGGCATTCCTTCTGAAGAAGTCTTGATTAAGGAGCTTTCTCGCAAACCAAACTGGGTTTCCTTCGCAATAACGATATCGAAAGGATTTGAATATGTGCCTTACAAACTGAATCAATGGCCTACAGGCACAATTGTCCAGCCATTTCGTGGGGGCAAACAATGGACACAACCTGGGTATTCTACAAAATATCCCAAACTACAGTCATACCAAAATAAACAGCAAAGAGCTAATGAAACAATCCCCTATACGCGAGACTACAGAAAGAGACACGATACAAACCTCTCTTATCGCCGTCCACGCACAAGAGACTTCTCCTGGAGTGATGGCTCTTACAACCCTAGACACTCACCTAGGCATACAAACTTTGGGAAGGCCCGATCATACCACGGCACGTACTCAAACCAGCGTTACACATCCAACGGCAGGTACAGACACCAGGATCCATGGGCTAACCCCAGAACACACTACAATGATGAATTCCCAGCAGAATCACACAGTCGAAACTACAACTATGACTATGGATACCACCCCAATGAAACATGGTAAGAATGTAACATTAGTACATGTGAACGCTCAGTCCCTGCTCGCTCATTTTGAGGAAATAATAATGCTAACAAAAGACTACAACATGGACATCCTCTGTGTAAGTGAAACTTGGCTTCCTCCTACAACTGAAAATAAATATGTGAATATCCCAGAGTTTAAAATATTTCGCAATGACCATGGCCGAGGGGGTGGGGTTTGTATTTATGTTAGAAATTATCTTAGTGCATCAGAAATAACCACAGGTTTAGAAAAACACTGAGGAGCTCGAAGATTTATGGATCACTGTGCAGTATCAGAAACTTCCATCTTTCATTGTAGGGTGTGCTTACCGTCACCCTAAAGCACCTACCAGTTCATTCAATCATCTGCTAGAAACATTCATAAATATCTGTGTGCGTCATAAACCCATATACATACTTGGTGATTTTAATGATGACTTGCTCTCAGCAGATAACAAAATGAAAAGGGTGATCAACACTGTGAAGTTAACACAAATAGTGACAAAACCGACCCGCATAACCCCCAATTCTAGGACTCTTATAGATCTGATAATAACAAATAAAGTGGAAAGTATACCCTATTGGGACGTAGTTCCCTGCCCAATTGCAGACCACGAGCTGAACATTGCTATGCTAAACATAAACAAGCCCAAAAGGAAGCCTCTCCTCAAGACATTCCGGTGTCTAAAAAACTACTCCCCTGATACCTTTTGTGAAACATTAATCAACAACACAAATGCACTTAATAGAATTAAATACACAGATAACGTCGATTTGCAGGTTGAGATTCTAACAAAAGTCTTCCTTGAATGCTTAGATAGTTGTGCACCCATTGTAACAAGAAAAATAACCCGCCCCTCAGCCCCCTGGCTAACTAATGACATCAAAGAGGCAATGCAAATCAGAAATCAAATACAAAAAGAGCTAAAAATGAATAGATATGATATGACTCTCCGAGAACGTTATAAAACAGAAAAGAAACGTGTCAGATCTCTCATCAGTGTAAGTAAAAAAGACTTTTACAAAAAACAATTTAATGACTCTAGACATGATACAGCAGCAACATGGAAAGTGATAAGAAGCATGATACCAAATGAAAAGAGTTCCTCAGAAAGTTATGAAAATATTAAGGAGTTGAAAGACAAAGCAGAAAACTTTAATAACTATTTTGCTAACGTTGGCAAAAATACATATGAAAAAACTCAAGAAAACATCAAGTCAGTGAATATGAGTAATTGCCTAAATGACAATTCTTCCAATGAAAACACAAGAGAGTACTTCAAGATAATTCCTATCGATTGTGCTACCCTAATTCTTACCATAAAGAGCCTAAGAAACTCTGGCTCTTATGGTTCAGATGGTATACCATTTCAGTTCATCAAAGATGCTCTACCCATGATTGCATCCTATATTCTAACTATTATGAACACTTCCATTGTTACTAAAAAGTTTCCTGACTCTTAGAAAATATCACATGTAATACCTCTGCATAAAAAGGGGGACAGAGAAGATGTGACAAACTATCGTCCCATTTCCCTGCTACCCATTTTCTCTAAAATATTAGAAAAAAATTGTTGCATGCCAACTTATGTCATATTTAGAATCAAATAGAATAATAAGTATTAACCAACATGGTTTCAGACCGAAACTTTCGACGGAAACTGCACTGCTTAAAGTTACGAATAGTATATATAATAATAAAGATATGAAAAAAATATCTCTTCTTATATTATTAGACTTATCAAAAGCCTTCGACAGTGTAAACCATGAAATTCTTTTAAGTAAATGTATTAACTTAAATATTGATCCAAGCTGGTTTAGCGAGTATCTATCTAATCGTAAACAGTCCATATGTCTTAACAACATTATCTCTGTGCCAAAAAATGTATCATTTGGTGTTCCACAGGGATCAGTACTTGGCCCTATCCTCTTCTCCATTTACGTAAATTATCTATCTTCTTTCATTTCTGACTGTCTAGTCGTACAATATGCAGATGACACTCAACTACTCCTTAGTGGTGATATTAATAATCTCCCAGTGCTAATTTTAAGAGCAGAAAACACTCTGTCAAAAATTAAAACCTATTTCCAAGAAATTGGGCTGTTAATTAACGAAAGTAAAACACAGTGCATGTTTATTGGTTCAAGGTTCCACATAGCACAAATTCCAGAAAACACAACAATTAATTTTTGTGACAATATTATCACACCTAGCAAAACAGTCAAAAACCTAGGAATTCACTTTGATAACCACATGTTGTTTGATTCCCACATAGATAAAGTATGCAAAAAGGTTACAGGAACATTAATGTACTTATCACGTATAAAAGACAATTTTGAGACTACCACTCGAATAACTGTTGTTGAATCTCTAGCCCTAAGTCACATTAATTACTGCACAACTGTTTGGGGAGCTACCACTAAGACTCAGATAAACAGAATACAGAAGCTTATTAATTTTGCAGCTCGAGTTGCCTTGGGAGGAATAAGAAAATATGACCACATCACACCAGCTCTCAATAAACTTGGGTGGCTGCGGGCAGAAAATAAGGTCGCTTATGCTATTTATGTATTTGTATTCAATATTTTGGACCATCATAATCCTAGCTTGCTATTTGATTTAAAAACAGTCAGGGATATAAGGGGAACCAACACAAGACAGAGCAGTGAGCTCTTTATTCACAGAACAAACACAGAAGCAGGTTCAAAGATGATCACTATCAAAGGGCCAACACTCTGGAATAATATTCCAGAGCATCTTGAAAATGCATCCTCCTTCACATCTTTCAAAGGCAAACTAGATAGGTTTCTTTTGGACAAATAGTTGCTGCTCATTAAGAACTAATTATTCTCATTGTAATTAAACAAATATGGAAATGATGCCGATAATAACGATCCTGTATCTAGTGGCATACTTACTACTTTATTATGAACATTATTGTTAACATTTTTAATACAGCATTATTATTTTCTATGAAAGCTACATTTAATTTAACTATATGTCTAACCCTCTTATTTATTAGTTTAATTACATGTCTACTTATAAGTTACTATTAATGTTGAATAACCATTGTACAAAATGGAAATAAATGTTTTTGTTTGTTTGTTTGTTTTTGTTTAATGCCCAGCAGTGTGTTCGCAACATACAGGTGTGCCACTTCATGAGTCTAGAGCTCCAATCACTGCACTTTTCATGAGGTATGAGGAACAAAGCAAGTTTCTCAATGATTTTGCATGGATATCCCTTCTACTAATAAAACGACCCTTTGGCATTCTCTGTAGATATAGAGATCAGATCTTGCGTCCAGAGTTCAAGTCCCCATGGTGGCTAATATAGATTCTTCTCGCTAGAACCATCTGAGGATAACAAAGAGAAGCTATTGTCTCCCTTCATTTACATCCCTATCAATTGAGTAGACACATAATTAAAATGTGTGAGTTTACTTGTAGAGCAGTAGGTTAATGAGCTCGGAATTGATAAGGGATGTCTAGGAACTATTGATTTATATATTTTTTCATTTGAAAATCCTTCGTATATAATTTTCTCATTCTCACTTTGGAGAGTTTTCGAATGTCAAACCACTTACGTAATTAAATGATAGGCATACAAAAAAAAAAAAAAAGCTTTAGTATGTTTTGGCAGTGCTGTAGTTATGTTTATCTCACTGTTTTCATCAATGAATCGTTTGTTTTCATTTCCTTTAATTTATTTGATATGGACAGTGAATTGTTTAAGAAAAACCAGAAACATGATAATATGATTTCATAATGATAGTGAAAAAAATATTAATAACCAAAATGTCTGTATACAATCAGATCCATAATTACTAATCAATTTGTTTCTCTATTATGCGTAGCTTTCTTCTTGAGACGCTTTAAGCAGTTGGATGCTTTGCTCCTTTCCTGGGCTAAAAATGTTAGTGCTCAGCCCATTATGCACTTTCAAATTCCTGAAGCTGCTGATTAGCTCCAAAAGGAAAGACAGACTCAGTACGTTGTATGAGTTGTTGTACGAGCTGTGAGCGGATAGTTTGGAACATTTCCCTGAAACTGCCTTCGGGTCTCGCCCTGCGGATTTTCTCTCATGGTTTACTCTCAAGATTTTCATACTCCCGTATGCGCCTGCAAGGCAGCAGGAACAGATGCAGGTAGTACCACATATTGTTATACTGGGGGCAGACATTTGCCTGATCTGTGTAAAGTATATCTCGCCAAAAGTATATTTATAGCTATATTAATGGAAAGATCATTACGTTATATATATATATATATATATATATATATATATATATATATATATATATATATATATATATATATATATAATATTTTTTTTTTTTTTTTTTTTACCCCGACCGAGACTCGAACCTAGGACTTATGATTACTAAGTCAAGGCGCTACCTCTACAACACAGAAGGTTAAAAGGAATCCAACCTTATAGCTTTTATCTGCTATACTTAGGAATGAATGCATTCTAACTGAATGCCACTATGTTCATATTACAGATTCCCCAACCTCACTCGTGGCTTCATTTTAGCATTTAATTCAATTCCCAATCTCATTCGGTCATGAAATATCAAATAAGCACATTACATATGTGAAAACATGAATAATTTTTTTTACCCCGACCGGGACTCGAACCTAGGACTTATGATTACTAAGTCAAGGCGCTACCACTACACCACAGAAGGTTAAAAGGAATCCAACCTTATAGCTTATATCTGCTATACTTAGGAATGAACACATTCTAACTGAATGCCACTATGTTCATATTACAGATTCCCCAACCTCACTTGTGGCTTCATTTTAGCATTTAATTCAATTCCCAATCTCATTCGGGCATGAAATATCAAATAAGCACATTACATATGTGAAAACATGAATAATTTTTTTGTCGTAGGACTTTTGGCTAGGTGTCAAAGGAAACATTGAACACTCTCTCCAGTGTGTAATAGGATGAGGCCTGTGGTTAAAAAGGGTCACGAAGATAGATAGCTGGTCCCATGGGACTCGGCATCTGGCGTTCAAATATCTCAAGAGGGTGTGAGATATAAACAAGTCCTTTATTCCCCATACCACACAGGAACACTTGTCCTAAATGTGAAGTACATGCCCGGGGGAGATACCCAATGGCAATAGGCGATTACCACCCACTCCTTTGCAATAGGCTCGTTGGAATAGCCCCTCCCCAAAATAGGCGGGACTCCACTTCGAACCTGGAGTTGATTTGCAGGACTGGATGTCAAGCCACGCCTTGCCCTTGGGGTATTTCAAGAACCACCCAGGGCAGGCACAGTGAGTTGAGTTAGAGACCGGGCCTTGCCAGCAGCAGAGTTAACACAGTACAGCTGAGTTAGCCTCCCCCTTTTGGGGGTGGGACTCAGGAATTAGTCGTGACAGGAACTGTAGTAATAGGAGCTCTGAGTACATAGATGTTAAAATAAGAATAAACGAATATAAAGAAGATGTCTTTCACCAACCACACTACCATAATTATAATTATATACATAGGAAGTAAATCCCTACGTCAGTGGTGGACAGCTCGGGATCAATCCACGCCGACACTTTACCGAAGAGAAAGAAGAAAAAAAATAGAAGAAAAAAATATATAGCATCTATGGAAGAAAAGTACAAGTGAAGAAACTTCAAGACGCTTACCAGCAGTGAGAGAGTGACACCGAGAAAGTCAGAGCTCCCCCTTCACTTACAGTATCATATTATGAGATCCAACCACTCTCCCCCGCCTCCGTATTGGCAAGGCCCCTCCCCAGCAGTAAAAGTATCAACGAAAGTATTCATGGAAGTCACCGTCGCACTGAGCCAAAGTGTGACCGGGGCATTGAGTGAAAATGCCCATTACAAGAAGTATAAGTTGCCGGATCCGACCAAGAAGATGGCGATTCGTCGATTTTACTCGAGAGATAGAGAATTGGACGGGAACCTCCAGCGCCCAGAAAGGAAAACCCCCTCCTTCCTTGCCTTCTGCCATGAAGTTTTTCAGGACCACCTCCTTAAAATAGCTAAGTACTTGTGATCTGTATCCAGTGAGTAATGGGACAATTCTTAAAAGAAATTGAGGTCGGTGGACGCCGCCATTTTATCTTGTAGTTATGCTTTGACTCAGCCAACCCGCCTATAAGGGGTGTGGCGCTTAATAAGTTGATAAAAGTAGAATTTCGTGGGGAGGGATGTCGTAGGACATTTGGCTAGGTGTCAAAGGAAACATTGAACACTCTCTCCAGTGTGTAATAGGATGAGGCCTGTGGTTAAAAAGGGTCACGAAGATAGATAGCTGGTCCCATGGGACTCGGCATCTGGCGTTCAAATATCTCAAGAGGGTGTGAGATATAAACAAGTCCTTTATTCCCCATACCACACAGGAACACTTGTCCTAAATGTGAAGTACATGCCCGGGGGAGATACCCAATGGCAATAGGCGATTACCACCCACTCCTTTGCAATAGGCTCGTTGGAATAGCCCCTCCCCAAAATAGGCGGGACTCCACTTCGAACCTGGAGTTGATTTGCAGGACTGGATGTCAAGCCACGCCTTGCCCTTGGGGTATTTCAAGAACCACCCAGGGCAGGCACAGTGAGTTGAGTTAGAGACCGGGCCTTGCCAGCAGCAGAGTTAACACAGTACAGCTGAGTTAGCCTCCCCCTTTTGGGGGTGGGACTCAGGAATTAGTCGTGACAGGAACTGTAGTAATAGGAGCTCTGAGTACATAGATGTTAAAATAAGAATAAACGAATATAAAGAAGATGTCTTTCACCAACCACGCTACCATAATTATAATTATATACGTAGGAAGTAAATCCCTACGTCATTTTTACCCCAACCGGGACTCGAACCTAGGACTTATGATTACTAAGTCAAGGTGCTACCACTACACCACAGAAGGTTAAAAGGAATCCAACCTTATAGCTTATATCTGCTATACTTAGGAATGAACGCATTCTAACTGAATGCCACTATGTTCATATTACAGATTCCCCAACCTCACTCGTGGCTTCATTTTAGCATTTAATTCCATTCCCAATCTCATTCGGGCATGAAATATCAAATAAGCACATTACATATGTGAAAACATGAATAATTTTTTTACCCCGACCGGGACTCGAACCTAGGACTTATGATTACTAAGTCAAGGCGCTACCACTACACCACAGAAGGTTAAAAGGAATCCAACCTTATAGCTTATATCTGCTATACTTAGGAATGAACGCATTCTAACTGAATGCCACTATGTTCATATTACAGATTCCCCAACCTCACTCGTGGCTTCATTTTAGCATTTAATTCCATTCCCAATCTCATTCGGGCATGAAATATCAAATAAGCACATTACATATGTGAAAACATGAATAATTTTTGCTTACCCCGACCGGGACTCGAACCTATGACTTATGATTACTAAGTCAAGGCGCTACCACTACACCACAGAAGGTTAAAAGGAATCCAACCTTATAGCTTATATCTGCTATACTTAGGAATGAGCGCATTCTAACTGAATGCCACTATGTTCATATTACAGATCCCCCAACCTCACTCCTGGCTTCATTTTAGCATTTAATTCAATTCCCAATCTCATTCGGGCATGAAATATCAAATAAGCACATTACATATGTGAAAACATGAATAATTTTTTTACCCCGACCGGGACTCGAACCTAGGACTTATGATTACTAAGTGGTAGCGCCTTGACCTAGTAATCATAAGTCCTAGGTTCGAGTCCCGGTCGGGGTAAAAAAATTATTCATGTTTTCACATATGTAATGTGCTTATTTGATATTTCATGCCCGAATGAGATTGGGAATTGAATTAAATGCTAAAATGAAGCCACGAGTGAGGTTGGGGAATCTGTAATATGAACATAGTGGCATTCAGTTAGAATGCGCTCATTCCTAAGTATAGCAGATATAAGCTATAAGGTTGGATTCCTTTTAACCTTCTGTGGTGTAGTGGTAGCACCTTGACTTAGTAATCATAAGTCCTAGGTTCGACTCCCGGTCGGGGTAAAAATAACATTATTCATGTTTTCACATATGTAATGTGCTTATTTGATATTTCATGCCCGAATGAGATTGGGAATTGAATTAAATGCTAAAATGAAGCCTCGAGTGAGGTTGGGGAATCTGTAATATGAACATAGTGGCATTCAGTTAGAATGCGTTCATTCCTAAGTATAGCAGATATAAGCTATAAGGTTGGATTCCTTTTAACCTTCTGTGGTGTAGTGGTAGCGCCTTGACTTAGTAATCATAAGTCCTAGGTTCGAGTCCCGGTCGGGGTAAAAAAATTATTCATGTTTTCACATATGTAATGTGCTTATTTGATATTTCATGCCCGAATGAGATTGGGAATTGAATTAAATGCTAAAATGAAGCCACGAGTGAGGTTGGGGAATCTGTAATGTGAACATAGTGGCATTCAGTTAGAATGCGTTCATTCCTAAGTATAGCAGATATAAGCTATAAGGTTGGATTCCTTTTAACCTTCTGTGGTGTAGTGGTAGCGCCTTGACTTAGTAATCATAAGTCCTAGGTTCGAGTCCCGGTCGGGGTAAAAAAATTATTCATGTTTTCACATATGTAATGTGCTTATTTGATATTTCATGCCCGAATGAGATTGGGAATTGAATTAAATGCTAAAATGAAGCCACGAGTGAGGTTGGGGAATCTGTAATATGAACATAGTGGCATTCAGTTAGAATGCGTTCATTCCTAAGTATAGCAGATATAAGCTATAAGGTTGGATTCCTTTTAACCTTCTGTGGTGTAGTGGTAGCGCCTTGACTTAGTAGTCATAAGTCCTAGGTTCTAGTCCCGGTCGGGGTAAAAAAAAAAAAATTATTCATGTTTTCACATATGTAATGTGCTTATTTGATATATATATATATATATATATATATATATATATATATATATATATATATATATATATATATATATATATATATATATATACATATATATATATATATATATATATATATATATATATATATATATATATATATATAATATATATATATTTTTTTTATTGTGACGCCAGGACGGGCCCAAAACAATAAATAAAATAAAACAGCCCTCATCGGGCACGAAGAATACATAAAGTAAAGAGAAACAGAGATGGAGAGTGTAATGACTTGTCAGCTGTGGAGGGATAATAAAAGATGTGTAATGCATATCCAAGATTATTCAGTGTAGCTGTAGGCATAGAAAAAGAATCGTAACTGAAGAAAGACTTAACATCGAACTGTCCTGGACAGTCCCATTTAAGTTCAGACAACCTTCAGCGGTAGTATCGCAACAGGCGGTTGTGCCATGACCCAACCTACTACATGTTTGTATGGTCTTTGATGATATAAGGTGATGGATTAACTCAACGAGGCTCTCCCTTCTTATTACTACTATGATAGGGTAATAGTACCTTCCCTCTTGAAGAGTAATAACCCTTGTCCTCTCAACAGGTTTAATCAGTATACTAATAATAGATGTGCACGATCAATGGTAGAACAGTTTCTTTATGTTTGAATTTCGATATTTGAAATTATTATTCTTTTGTGTGTAATTATCTTGATGAAATTACCTAACTGTGCTTACAGGAAAGAGCCCTATGCTCGTAATTCCCAGTCTCCCTGTCGGATTCATTTTTATACTCGATAATACTCAACATATTTGTCCTCAAAACCATGATTTGACTTAGCATCAACCACCTCTCCACCTAGCGAACTCCAATCATAAGGTACACTTACACTAAAACAATCTTACATCCTGCAAAGAAGACCTCTTACGAAGCTTCAAACCACGAACTCCAATTCTAGAGCCAGTCATATCACAACATCGATCCCTATCCATTATGTCGAAACCATGAAGGAATTTATAAACCGTCACCACATCCCTACCTTATTTTTCAATATATATATATATATATATATATATATATATATATATATATATATATATATATATATATATATATATATATATATATATATATATATATATATTTATATATTTTTTTTTTTTTTAAATGAAATAATGATATGCAATCCAGTGTTTTGCACCTTGCATTTTAAGATGATGACCTTTGACGTTATACAACAGCAATCATAGGTCATAAATAACTTACTTTTTCATTTATAAAAAAAAATTCAGAAGTAAAAGAAGTTTTCCGTTTTCTAAAATGATACATACAGAATATTTCAAAATTCTATCCAATTTCTCATTTTTTTTAATCAAACCGGGAGATAAAAAAAAAAACTTATTTTGTTTAACAATTTATTTAGGAATATGCAGTACAAATATTGCGCTTACTTTGATAATGATAAAAAAAAATTACAGGTCATAGTAAAATATAGGCTTCTAGGTTTTCATGGAGTTCTTATTAAAAATATTTACACCCTAGAACTCCCTGACCATTGGTAAAAATATAGACACAAGACTCTTAACGCTAACAAAGTATCACAGTTTTCTGAATATTTTGGATGAAATTTACTTTATCATGCAGTATTGGAGAGGAGCAAGCGATGGAATGTCTGGCCATTATCTAATGGAGAAAAGGAGACGGGAGTGAGGCTGAAAGTCAGCGAATTGAGTGAGGAAGAGAAAGAACGTGAATATCAGGTCAATATAATAAAAGCCTTTAATCGTGCAGACTTTAAGTGCAAGTTGAAACGAATAGGCAGAAGCAGAGGGAAATGTAATGAATGGTGGAATGAAGAGGTGAGCGCAGTAGTGATAGAAAAGAAGTGGGTATATCAGATGGGCAATTGCTAAAGGATGAAACATCTACCAAGAAAAAAGGTAAGGAGACGTTTTGAGCTTTCATGGACTTGCGGAAATCGTGTGACACGGTTAACAGAGTAATATGGATGGTGCCAAGAATAGACTGGGAATTAGTGACGCGGGTCAGAGGGAATTCCCGCAACTGCTCAGTGCTCTATATTGGGACGAGTAAATGTCTAGAGAGTGAAAAATACTGCTATAATAGTACTAACTAAAACTTATAAAATAAGAAAAAAACAGACACGTACAAAATACATTTCGCAGAAAAAAATAACAAGTGATGATATTTAAAGACAATGGTTTGTAATTTAAAATATTTTTGAATATAAAATATTGCAATCACGTTAAAGTAAATTGATTAAATAACTTCAAATACCTGTCATAATACTTATGCAGGTATTATGGTAAAAACTATACATAGAAAAAAATAAATAGATAAACAAAATTGTGCACATACAGAATTCACGACATTTTGCAATAAGTATATCAACCTACTTAGTTCTAATGGCACTTATAGATGAATAAAATAAAATCCAGTTATTTCACAAAGTTTAGAATAACTAATGTGTGTTTCACAGTTTCAGGAGTAGTATTCATACGAGGAAATTTTACTGTTCCTAGTAAATTTATAAAACTGGTTGTTTATAACTTTTCCATATAAAATTCTTGGAAGACACGATAGATAAACATCAATATGATAAAACCTGGTAAAAAGCGATAGGCAATATTCGATTTTCCGAGATAAAACTGGCAGTATGTTTTATTGATAAAACAGTACTTCAGTTTAGAAAAACAAATCATCGTGTCCCTTCATTAGGACAGCTCTAACTTGCTATCTTTACCTTATACAACACGGAGGGTCAAATATCATACCAGTTCTCAAAAAAAAATATATATATATCACTAGTCTCATGAATTAAAACAGCTCAATTTTACACACTAGAAGGACAGATATCCCCGCGACCTGCATTGAAGTTTCCAAAAACTGTTGATGTCACTTTCATTTTTCTTGTTGGTTCCTGCTTTTCGCATCTCATTGGAAACATGTTCATTATGAATAAATAACACATTATGTAACTAACAGAACACATTATTTTACAGAATAATAACATTTATAAGTTGGCCTTTTTCTCCGCAAATCTGCTTAGAGCACAAACATACCTATACAATGGCAGCAGTCCACCTGAAGGCGGGTGGCCGAATCAATACACACACATTCACAGGAAGCCAATTCACCCCAATCACTCTTTGGCCTTTGCAAATTGTACATTACAGGACAAGGATATGTTTTGTAGAGTTGAACAACAGCTGGTAACATATTACTATTCACTGTGTAACAAGAGTGTCGGTGGGTGTATGGATTTACAATAATATTGTTCAAAGAGCCTTCAAACATCCTGCACCACAATCTAAAGACTGAAAGATAATTGTAAGCTAAAATCCTGTAGCACGGTCTAAAGACTGAACGATGCTTGTCAGCTTCATTACTGCACCACAGTCTAAAGACTGAAAGATGCATGTCAGCCAAGATCCTGTAGCACGGTCTTAAGACAGAAGAAAGCTTGTCAGCTAAGATACTGTAACACGGTCAAAAGATTGAAGGATGATAATGAACTGAGATCCTGTAGCACGGTCTTAAGACAGGTGGAGGCTTGTCAGCTAAGATCTTGTAACACGGTCTAAAGACTAAAGGCTGATTGTAAGTTAAAATCCTGTAGCACGGTCTAAAGACTGAAGGATGCTTGTCAGCTTCTATCCTGTACCACAGCCTAGACTGAAGGATGCTTGTCAGCTTTGAACCTGCACCACAGTCTAAAGACTGAAGGAGGCTTGTCAGTTAAGATCCTGTAACAGGGACTAAAGACTGTAGGATCCTAGTCAGCTAGTATCCTGTAGCATGGTCTAAAGACTGAAGGATGTCTGTAAGCTAGAACTAACAAGAACTAATATTATTCTATAAGAATGCTTGTGTTGCCCTTTTTCAACAGCGGCGTTCTCTGTTCAGGATGTTGTTGTGAGTGTCTGGCCATCATGTCGGGATTCGATAGCAACTGATGAAGATAATCAGGATTTATGGGAGGATCTTGAGGCATATTTGGTCTGCGGTTTCTTAAAGTATCCTGTTTATTAGGAGGCATTTTATCTTTGTTATCAGCTGTAACACCCGGTGGTACAGTTTGCTGTGGCTGCTTGTTGAACATTGTAGGGTCAGATAAACGTGTCATGAGTTCATAAAACCTCACATGGCTCAAGTGAGATTTCAAACGATACAGAAGATAAATATCGCCAATCTTGCAATTCTTTGACACATTATCAATGGTGCCTCTCACTTTATCATTGACATGGGCAGGCTTTGCAGCTCTGAGCAGATACGCTTTGACACAAGGTAGCCACATAGTTAAAAGGAAGATAATATAACAACATGTGATAAATGACAAAATTATGAGCCATACCCAGAGTCCTAGGAAAACCTTTTCATAGAGCTCCATAATGGTGAGGTGACAACCAAATTTCTCTGTCCTTTTGTTAACCAGTTGATTCTCATTCGAGAGTTCGCAGGAAGCAAAGGGTGGGAAAGTCTGGGACATGTAATCAGTAAAGGTTTGAGGGTCTCTATCAAAAGGATAGGATTTAATACCATATTGCATGAAGCGCCCTTGCAACATGAAATCAAAATACTGCATAGCGAAGATATCTATTACAAGAGATAAAACGTTGACAGCAAGATATTTCCAGTAAAGTCCATTGTGTGTCTTTAGGTTAAAAATAAGGTAGCGGGCAGCTCTCTCCACCAGCTCCTTTTCGGCCATGTCATAACGATGGGCATTTGCTGCAAGATCTTCTAGCAACTTCTTACAGCGAGCGTTGTCAAAATTTTTGGATATTTTACGTGGGATATAATAGACGAAGGCAAGCACGAGGAGTGCCCAAGACACCCATCGGTAAAATAACAGGTATCGACGAGATTCATTTTCTTCAATATAAGGATATGACAAACATATGTTGATATAATCCAGGCGAACCTGAGTTTCTGCATTAAAATGTGATACGCAGGTGATGACGTCCCTGTGATACCTGGAAATAAATAAAATGCAATCACAATGTGTTATATTATATGAACGTGTGTAACATACATCTAATTGGTATTCTAATATGATATTGGTAAGCAAAACTGGTACTTCTCTGTTACTAAAAACTAGAAGCTGGCACTTTCTCTGACCAAACCTACTAGTTAATGTGATTTACATTGACTACAAAGGGAAAATAAGATATAACGGATTATCTTAGCGCTTGAGAGTATATTTATCTCTTCATCTCCATAGGTAAGATGAATAATTAAATCTACTCGTAAGAGCTAAGGTACTCTGTTATTGCCAGTTTTCCCATCGTTGTAAAAACAACCATTATATTAATCTCCTCATCTCCATAGGTTATATTACGTTATAACCTGTTTTCCCTTCATAGTGAAAATAACCATGCTTACACTATGCTTACAAAATGATTTTTGTGAAATAAATTCTACTAGTTAATGTTAAGTCACTCTCATACCAAAGTGACACGTCGCACGTAGCATGCCACGTGACACGCCAGTTGAAAACGAACATATATGAAACCTTTACACAGAAGTAGCATATGGGATGTGTCACGCCACTGCTGTGTGAAAGGTTTCATATATTTCCGGATGTTCGTTTTCAACTGGAGTACCACATGGCATGTCACGTGTGACGTACCATTTTAGTGTGAAAGCGGCCTTAAAGTATCTTTCCTGACACTTACCATGAGTACCATACTGTGAGGAAACAGCCTATGAGGACGCAAAAAGTCCATCTGTAGTGCATGCGTAAGACCAATCCATCACACGTAGATGCACAGATTTGATTGGCTCTGCTCTTGATTATATTAACAACACTCCCCAAGATTGAGCGGATGTCCACGCTGCCCGCGCCTACCGACGGCATTCTTGCTCCTGCAGAAGAGGTGATTCGTTAGGACAGAATTGCTAAGTTTGCACAACATATGACAAAGATAATATATACAGTAATACTTTCGAACTTACCGATAAAAGGATACGCCCCAAAGAATTTTGTCATAGAGTTATCAATAATAATAATAATAATAATAATGATAATAATAATAATAATAATAATAATAATAATAATAATAATAATAATAATAATAATGTTCCGGTTTTACGTCACGGACTCCCTTTTCTACCAAGGGCTGGAACGGTTGCCTTCTTGCGAAGGACTTGTTTTGGCAGATGTAATCATTACCCTGAGTGCATGCCCTTGCTATCCTCAGACCGTGACGGCGAGCGAACCCTCGACCTGACGCCTCAAAGTCGCGGACGCTACCGCTTGAACCACGGTGAATAATAATAATAATAATAATAATGATAATAATAATAATAATAATAATAATAATTCAATGCCTTTCGGGGCAAGTAGGATAACCACAACTATAAAAGTATCTTTGGAAATTTTGGGTTAATCACGCACAGCCCATTTTTTTGTTGTATATTTCCTTATAAGGTGGAACGGGCCATGATTGACCCGTAGGACTACATGCCGATTCACACTTCCTATATATGTTGCTTTGATAATAGCAATAAAATATAACTTGAGAGTCTGCCAACTCTGTAAACTCTCATACCTTTACGTCATATATAACAAGCAGAAAATAAAAAGTTGTAATACTACTACTACTACTACTACTACTACTATTACTAATAATAATAATAATAATAATAATAATAATAATAATAATAATAATACATTATATCATCGTTATTATTATTATCGTTATTATTATTATTATCATTTGAAACAACTTGACGTCTTTAAAGTTTATCTATAAAGTCGATTGGTTCTTCAATAACAGCCGATGAAGATCCGAGTTGGCTGTGATAAGGAAGCAGAAAAACAACGATTACAGAATCGTGGAAAAAGATTTCATGATATTCTACCTCGTCAAAATACTTATCAGGCGAATATTATCAGTGGAGGTTGCTGTCGGTGATCAGCTATAATAAAAGATCGCTATGTTAATAATGATAATGATTAATGAAGGCGGTTTTAGAATGGTTTTATTTTGCTAATCTGAGTGAAAAACTTTTCTTTTATGTGTGACACTATGATAGGCAAATAAACTTGCGCCCATCGGGCCTGGGCACAATTAAAACATAAAGCAGACAGAAACAGAAACTGAGAATGTTGTGACTTGTCAGATGTGTGAAGGGATAATAAGAGATGTGTAACGAATATCAAAAGAATATTCGGTACTGATGTAGGCATAGAAAAAGAGCCGTAACTGAACGAAAAATGTAAATAGGACTGCCCAGGAAAGTCTATTTCAGTCCAATAGACCTTCAGTTTGATTCCAACATCTTAAAATTTAATTTATCATTCATTGTACTCTAATCTAACCTAACTAGACTAACCTAACCAGTTTAGGTTGGGTTATAAAGCTTACCAAATATTAAGATGTGGGAGTAACTTCACCTCAATTAAGACGAAGAACATTACACACAGGAAAAAAAAAAACATTAAATAACTAATAACATAAACTGTTCTAGAAAGTTATCAGTTTCGTCAACAATTATCAAATTCGTGAACCTCAGGTAATAATAATAATAATTATAATAATAATAATAAACAAATAGATTAATAATAATAATAATAATAATAATAATAATAATAACAATAAACAAATACATTGGTATTATTACATTAAGTGTAATGATAATAATAATAATATTATTATTGATAATAATAATAATAATAATAATAATAATAATATAAATAATAATAATAATAATAATAATAATAATAATAATAATAATAATAATAATAATAATAACAACAATAATCGTTTTCCAATTTCGTAAAATATTAACAAAATGATTTATGGTTTCCCATTTCGTACTTTTCCTAAAATAATGGTTTGGGACAGTGGTAAAGCGCGTAAGTTGAGAAGTGATGAGCTTGACTAACATAAAATTCACGTAATTGATCCCCCCGCAAGCCGTTAAGAGGGCATCCAGCCTTAATTCCCAAGATCCAACCTGTCCCACCCCCATTCGAATGGGAAATAATGGTTCCACATAAAGCCGCAAAAAATTAATAATCCAAAATAATTAATAACGGTTTAATTCAAGGCAAGCGCAATTAAGAGCTTTACTAAGGCCATTAAAATCTTAAAATCTTAAACACCTTGAGTTTGATATTCTAATTGATAGTTTTCTTGTTTTTAAAGTAATTAATTGTACTTAAAAGGAGGCGCGCAGTCAGAAGCCCAAATATAACAATTATTTTCTTATTCCATATATATATATATATATATATATATATATATATATATATATATATATATATATATATATATATATATATATATATATATATATATATATATATATATATATATATATATATATATATATATATATATATATATATATATATATATAAAATGAACAGAGGTTCGAGATTATTCAACACAAATAAATAACTGAATTCAAAAATAATTATCTATAACAGTGCCCTTCATTCCGAAGTTAGTTCTTCGAAATAGCAAGACGAGATTAGATATTCAAACAAGATAACTTACTCTTGATTTCTTTATGGTGCTGCGTATCCTAAAGAAAATGTGGTATATGCTCGTGCATCACTGCGAGGACGCGGCACTACCTCCGTACGATGTCCAAAACACACTGAGCTTAAGCGCTCTGAGGAGTTCGCGGCCGCGTGGCTATTAGTTACCGAGAACGAGGCGAGATACACCAAGAGACAAGAGACGAAAAGATGAGCGTGTCTCCCCCCCCCCCATTTATTCTCTACTGCAGTGATTCTTAACCAGGGGTGCGAGTCCGGTTCTTAAGAGGTGCAAGGATGCCTATGAATAATTAAAGCAAAATATATTTTTATATACGCATTATATTTTTCCTGAAGAAAAAAAAATTTGCTTCAGCTGTGTTCTGAGATAGAGATAAACCTAAAGTTTGGGTTGCATTCAAAGAAAAACTTGTCTTGTGGATTAAGCGTGTGAAGATGGGAAATTTGGTAAAGTTCCCCTGCCTGGAAGAGACAGTCACAGAAAATGCTATCCTGCATCCAGACTTTGTTGCAAAAACTGCTGAACATATGCAGATGCTGTGTACTTCATATGAGGGTTACTTCTCGTGTGGAGAGCTGCAAACCTGTGACAACTGTATCCTGAACCCTTTCAGGCAGAATTTGGAAGATGTTGATGGCGACAGCGGCATCAAGGAAGATCACATCGACCTGAGACACAATCGTGGAACCCAAATAGAGTTCATCAATGGTCAGCTGGAGTAATTCTGGGCTTCTCAGGTGGAAGCATACCCAGTATTAGCAAAGAAAACTCTCGAAGTGCTAGTACCTTTTGCGACTACTTACCTGTTTGAGCAAGGATTTCCTTGTCTACTTCACATAAAAACGAGAAGCAGAAATTGGCTAAATTCTGAACATGACATGCGAGTAGCACTCGGTACAAAGACACCAAGATTTGATGCCATCATAGAAAAAAAAACAGCAGCAATGAAGTCACTAGGTTTGCTGTGCAGTGCAGGCAAAATAATGTAATTTCATTTTTATTGATATGTACTCTGGATTTTTGTCATAAAAAAATGTAAGCTATATGAATGCACATTAAATAAAAATAAAACGTGGTTTTGTTATTAATACACAACACATCAACTTTGTATTTTTAGCATTTTTTTGTATTTCAGCAATTGGGGGGGGGGTGCAAGAACTGACTGCTGATTTGAAAGGGGTGCATATACTGAAAAAGGTTGAGAACCACTGATCTACTGGCACTTTTGAAATGAATGTTTCATGTATTCTACGTGTATCTACACTATTATGATCTCTAAGTGGTTTCGTTTGTCAAAATATGAGACAGAGCTCTTTAAGCATGGTGCAATTTTTTTTTTTTGTCTTCTGGAATGTATAGTATTTATACTTGGGAAGTTTACATTGTTACGTAGGGAATGTTGAGCTTTTGTTAGTGCGTATGGACCAGGATGTGAGAGAAGTGAGGAAGAGCGGGATGACCTCTGGAATGAGTTAACTAGGTGTGTGGATGGTCTGAGTAGAAGGAACTATGTAGTTGTGTTGGGTGACTTGAATACCAGAGTGGGTGATGGAGAGGTAGAAGGTGTTGTAGGAAAGTATGGGGTACCAGGTGGGAATGAGAGTGGCAAGAGACTGGTAGATATGTGTGCGGAGCAAGAGTTGGTGATAAGTAATAGTTTTTTCAAGAAAAATTAATTAATAAGTATACATGGATGAGAGTGGCAAATGGAAGAGTGAAAGAAAGAGCATTGATGGATTATGTGTTGGTAGCAAAGAGCATGATTGGTAGAGAGAAAGATGTGCATGCATTTAGGGGTGTGGCTGCTAGGATATCTGATCATATTTTGGTTGAAGCAAAAGTGGTAGTAGCAAAAGAGTGGGGAAATAGAGTGGGGGAATGTAGAAGGGAAATGGTGAAGGTGGAAGAGTTGAAAAAGCCAGAGAAGAGACAGATTGAAAGTGGCATATGACAGGGTGAGAGAAAGAGAAGTTGGGGAGTTAGAGGAGGAATGTGGGTTGATGAAAGAATGTTTTGTGGGACATGCAAGTGATGTGTGCAGAAAGAGGTTTGTTGGAGGTGGCATGAGGAGGGGCAGCAAATGGTGGAATGAAGGGGTGAAAATGAAGGTGGAAGAGAAAAGGAGGGCTTTTGAGGAATGGCTGCATTGTAACGGTAGGGAGAAGTATGAAAGATATAGGGAGAAAAATGTGGAAACCAGAGGGAAGGTAGAGGAAGAGAAGAAGAGGTTGGCAAATGTTCGGGGGGGGGACAGGATTTTAGTAGGTCATATGAGGAGAATAAAAAGAAGTTTTGGAAAGAAGTGAAGAGAGTAAGGAAGGATGGATCAAGAATGGAAAAGACAGTGAAAGATGTGAATGGACATATGTTAAGAGGGAACAATGCAAGGAAAAGATGGGAAGAATACTTTGAGTGCTTGCTGAATGTTGAGGAAGATAGAGAGGCAGGTATAGCGGCAGTGGGGGGGGGTGTTCAAGTGCCTGTAATGGGAAATGAAAATGAAAGAGAGATTACAAGAGATGGGATGAAAAGGGCATTGTATGAAGCCAAAGCAGGTAAAGCACCTGGAATGGATGGTGTGAGAGCGGAGATGTTGGAAAGGTTAGTGAGAGTGTTTAATATATGCTTTATATTGTCAATGGTGCGAGTGCAATGGGTGACTGCTTGCATAGTGCCCCTATACAAAGGTAAGGGAGATGTGCATGAATGCAGTAATTTTAGGGGTATAAGTTTGTTGAGTGTGGTGGGAAAAGTGTATGGTAGGATACTGGTTAATAGGATTAGGGATAAGACAGAAAATGTGATTGCGGAAATGCAGAGTGGTTTTAGGAGAGGTAGAGGTTGTATAGATCAAATTTTTATAGTTAGGCAGTTATGTGAGAAATATTTAGCAAAGGGTAAGGATGTGTATTTTGCATTTTTGGATCTGGAGAAAGCGTATGATAGAGTTGATAGAGAGGCAATGTGGAATGTTTTGAGGTTATATGGAATTTAATGGTAAACTTGCATGCAGTGAAGAGATTGTATGAGGGCAGTAGAGCTTGTGTTAAGGTAGGGAATGAAGTGAGTGAGTGGTTTCCAGTGAGTGTGGGACTGAGACAAGGATGTGTGATGTCACCATGGCTGTTCAATTTGTATATTGATGGAGTCGTAAGAGAGGTGAATGAGCGAGTGCGTGGTCGAGGTTTGAGAATGGTAGATGGGGATGATAACGAGTGGGAGCTGAATCAGTTGTTGTTTGCAGATGATACTGTGGTGGAGGCAGATTCAGAGGAGAAGCTGTGCCAGTTAGTGTCAGAATTTGGAATAGTGTGTGAGAGAGGGAAGTTGTGAATGAATGTGGGAAAGAGTAAAGTTATGAGGTGTACAAGAAATGAGGATGGTGCTGTATTGAATGCTATGTTGAAAGGAGAGACACTTGAGGATGTTGATCAGTTTAAGTATTTAGGCTCGGTTCTAGCTGCAAATGGTGGAGTGAAAGCAGATGTGTGTCACAGTGTGAATGAAGGATGTAAAGTGTTGGGTGCGTTGAAAGGAGTGATGAAGAATAGAGGGTTGGAAATGAATGTTAAGAAAGTTTTGCATGAGAAAATGGTTGTGCCAACTGTGATGTATGGATCAGAGTTATGGGGTATGAGAGTAAGTGAGAGACGGAAACTAAATGTGTTTGAGATGAAATGCCTGAAGAGTATGATTGGTGTATCTCGGTTGGATAGTTTTAGGAATGAAGTGGTGAGTGCAAGAACGGGTGTGAGGAGACATATTGCAGCCAGAGTAGATATGAATGTTCTGAGATGGTTTGGCCATGTGGAAAGGATAGATGATGAAAGACTGCTGAAAAAGGTGATGAATGCAAGAGTTGATGGGAGAAATGCTAGAGGGAGGCCTAGGTTTGGGTGGATGGATGGAGTAAGGAGAGCCCTGAATGATAGGAGGATGGATGTGAGGGAAGCAAGTGAGCGTGCTAGGAATAGGAATGAGTGGCGAGCGATTGTGATGCAGTTCTGATAGGCATCTTGTGTTACCACGAGGCGCATCTTACAGAGGTAGTTCTGTGGTAGGGGCAGTAGGAGGAGTTGGAAGTTGTGAAGCGACACAGGTTATGGAAGAGCCGGGAGGATGGGCTGTGGCACTCCAGCAGTGCCATCTGATCGGTCGCTAGCTCCCTCGTTATTGCCCATAGAGCAAAGTAATCCCCTTATTGTTTTCTTTTTTTGATGTCGGCTACCCCCCAATTAAAGGGGGAAACAGCCAAGGTAGATGGATACATTATTATTATTATCATTATTATTATTATTATTATTATTATTATTATTATTATTATTATTATTATTATTAATACTATTATTATTATACAAAAACATGCCCCAACACTTTTTTTAAGCATGCAATTTAATATTGCTTGAAGCTTCCTCTTGCATATATTATATTACGTGTGTGTGTGTGATTATGCACAAAGGAACATATATTAAATTTACAACGCATTGTTTGTACTCTTGCAAATGCAAAGATTGTAAGAACTGATGAGAACTAGACAATCTGCATTGAAATCGCTTTTATTTCACCATTGAATGCTTGTAAATGCGACAATTGAAAGCGCAGATGAGCTTTTAAATAAATACATTTTAATCGATTATTCATTCTCTTTTGATTATAATAGTGCAAAGACTGTTGTCCCAAATGAACTCTCTAATTATATACATTATAATGGCTTATTCATTCTTATTTGAATGCTTATGGAAGTGAGAACTGCATGCATGCATATATATATATATATATATATATATATATATATATATATATATATATATATATATATATATATATATATATATATATATATATATATATGTATATCTGTGCATGTGTGTGTGTGTGTGTGTGTGTGTGACTGTGTGTCTGTGAAAGAAAGAAAGAAACTTGCCGGTGTCAATGGCAAGCACAAAGGTTCCTTTCTACTATCATAATTTTTTTTGTCTCATATCTTCATTTTTTTAATAGCATTGATTCTAAACATATAATAAAATACAATATTTAAAACCTCTGACAAAAATAAATAAATAAAAAACAACAAATGGTGACTGTCGTAGTATTACCGACTTATTATGACTGAAAGAATAACTGGTTCACAAAACCCACAACCTCTCACCTTATCAGTGAAGAATAATCTCTCTCTCTCTCTCTCTCTCTCTCTCTCTCTCTCTCTCTCTCTCTCTCTCTCTCTCTCTCTCTCTCTCTCTCTCTCTCTCTCTCTCTCTCACATTTGATAAATCGCAACACCCCCTATCTGTTTGTCTTTACTTTTAAGCTGGTTAATAGATTTAGTTGGGAAAGGAAAGCCCATTACTGTGTAATATACAATTCAACTCGTTTCGCAATTAACATCTACGACCGGAAAAGAGTAGAGTCAACCAAACAAGGGACGTCGGTCAGGGTGTGTTAATTTCCGACGGATTTTACACTTTTCGCTTTGTCCAACGAAGAGAGAGAGAGAGAGAGAGAGAGAGAGAGAGAGAGAGAGAGAGAGAGAGAGAGAGAGAGAGAGAGAGAGAGAGAGAGAGAGAGAGAGAGGATATAAATAAGCAGAAATTCTGTATCAAAGCAACTGCAAAAAAAAAAAAAAAAAAACCACTTTGGATACACATACGACACAGAAATAATTCCTACCAAAAAAGCATCCCCTTTTTTTGTTGCTGTTGTTGTATAAGTAGCTTATTACGATGAAATAATCCCTAAATTTGGGCAATGGCAAAATATGATATACACTTCGAATACATCTGTAAAATGCATTTTTTTTTTATTAGTGTGGCCGCTATTGTGTATCGCGAGCGACTATGATTTATCAGGTCGTCGGTTCGAGACCCGTCACGATCTGAGGTTAGCAAGGGCATTCACTCAGGGTAACAGTCGCATAATACCAAAATCAAAGTCCTTAGAAAAGGGAGTCCTTGGTGCAAAATCGAATTATTTATATAAATAATTTATCATAACGTAATAATCTCTGTTTTTGCTTTATAACTTACTTCTTCCCAAGTCTTTGAAATAACAAAGACAAACTTACTTATTTAGCCTCTTCGACACAGAAAGTGAAGGAATTTGGAGAAAATCATATGAGTCGAGGGAGTGTCATTCCGAATAAAGACAAATAAAATGTAATGAAGGAGCGGTGGATGGGAGTGGTTGTGATAAATGAGGAAATTGGTGCCATATGGCAAAAGCTTTTGTTTCAGCCTCTTTTTTCGCTCCCCTCGTTCGTTTTAACTGAAACCGACCGGGAGACGGGGAGTTACGAACATATGCATCTTTCTTGAAAGCACAATTAAGTAATTACCATTAGGTAATTTCACACACACACACACACACACACACACACACACACACACACACACACACACAATCTAGAATTTCTAAACAAGAAGATAAAAACAAACAGCTGAATGACAACCTAAAGGAATTAGATGTTAGTTCACTGCTCTTTTCTGAGAGAGACGAGATTGCTGCTTGGAATGTCCAGATTAAGGAAAACATTGAACAGTTCAGAAAAGAGTTCCAGGAGCTGAATATGGAAAATGATGCCATGAAAACTTCCTTTGCTGATGCACTAAAGGGGAATGTGGCAGTAAAAGAGGCTGTAAAGGTGGTGGCACTGGAAAACATACAAACAGTTGACTATAAAGAGACAGTAATCGAAAAAATGAAAGACGTTGTGATGGAAAGGGCAAACCCACTCATCAGACAGGCACTTGATAAGGAGAAGACAGTGGTAATCTCAGGCATAAGCGAATCCCAGGAGCCAACATGGCAGGGGATACTTGAAGAAAATAAAGCTAGGGTTGTGGACCTGATAAGAAAGCTTGGAGTAGTTTGTGGTCCTAAGGATATTGTAAACATACACCAACTAGGTAAATATTCGAGGGAAGGAAAGCCGAGACCAACAAAAGTAACCTTTGAGAGAGGGGAAACATGTAGGGAAATATTGTTGAGAAAAAAAAGTCTAAAAGACCTTCAAGAATTCAAAGAAGTGTTCATTAGACGATACAGAACACAGGAAGAGATGGGAAAGATCAAAAACTTGTTGCAAGAAGCAAGAAGGTTAAATGATGAAAGAAATGAAGAACAGAAGAAAAATTTTCGTTTCAGAGTTCTTCCAGACAAGGGGGAGATAAAGAGGATAATGACAGAAGATCAGGGGATGGGGCCTCATTAAGATTGTTATACACAAATGCTGATGGATTAGCTGGTAAGGCAGTAGAATTAAAAGATAGGATTCACAACAGTAAGGCAGATATAGTAGCAATTACAGAGACTAAGTTGAGTGAGGACATAAACAGTGTCACAGTTTTTCCTAAGGGCTTCAGAATACTAAGGGTTGAAAGATCTGAGAGGACTGGTGGAGGGATAGCACTGCTCATAAGTGAAAGGATTCAAGTTGAAGAAATAAACTTGGCTATAGAAAGTGAGTTCAAGGAATTTCTTGTTGCTCGCATAAATACTGGGTCAGAGAGCATTATAATAACTGTTGTATACAACCCACCAAGGAACCAAAATAGGCTTGAAGTTTATGAGGAAAGTCATATAGGTACTATTGAAGTCATAAACTCAGTTGTTAACATGGCACGGGAAAAAAAAATAGGATTTTGATTATGGGAGACTTTAATCATAAAGAGATAGATTGGATAAATCTTGACCCACACAGTGGTGAGGACTCATTCGGGGCAAGATTCTTAGATTGCGTACAAGGAATTTCCTACACCAACATGTAAGGGAACCAACAAGGGCCAGGGGTGGGGATGAGCCATCACTACTTGATCTAGTGTTCACAGATAATGTGTTGGATATTGAAAAAATTGAGTATGAACCACCAATTGGAAAGAGTGACCACTGTGTGTTGTTGATGGAGTATATCATTGTAGATATTCTTTCTGAGAGTAGAGGCACTGAGGACATGAGGAGGTACTATCCGAAAGGAGATTACATCAAAATGAATGAGCTTTTTGCAGTTATTGACTGGAGAACCTTTTTTACAACAAATCTGTACAAGAAATGTATGACATCTTTTGTGAGAAATATGGGAAGATAGTAGATTGCTGCATACCTGTCACCAGAGTAGGTGTAATTCATGCCAGAGAGAAATGGTTCGATAATGGGTGTAAAACACCTAAGGAGTGGAGAGACAAATGCTGGAAAAGGTATAGGAGGAGAAAAAACATAAATGCCTGGCAAACCTACAAAAGAGCAAGAAATGACTACCTAAGTAAAAGGAGAGAGGCAGAGAGAGACTATGAGAGGGACATCACCAGGAAGGCTAAAGAAAATCCCAAGCTTTTCCACAGCTTTATCAGAGGAAAACTGAAGGTAAAAGAACAGGCTTTAAGGCTAAAGAGAGCGGATGGAAGCATCACTGAGACGGATGAAGAGATCTGCAAAGAATTGAACAAGGAGTTTCAGTCAGTATTTACAGTAGAAAATACCCCACCCCCTCAGATTGCAGTAATAGAAGCTCAAGGGCCGGTATTAGAGAACATCAACCTTACAGCCACAGAGGTATGCAAAGCGCTGAGGGATTTAGATGTTCATAAAGCTACAGGTCCTGATGACATATCCCCTCATGTGCTTAAAAAATGCACAAACACAATATCAGTGGCACTAAGTATCATATTTAAGGAGTCACTGGAGTCGGGGGAGATTCCAAGATGCTGGAAACAAGCAAATGTGATACCTATCTTCAAAAAGGGAAGGAGGGATACGGCTCTGAACTATAGACCAGTTTCCTTGACCAGCATAGTTTGCAAAGTTATGGAGAAACTACTAAGGAAACATATCTCTCTTCACTTGGAATCCTTCAACTCTTTGTCAGTGAGGCAACATGGCTTCAGAGAAGGTAGATCAACAGTAACAAACTTATTAGAACTTTATGACGAGGTAAGCCAAATCTTACAGGAAAGAGAGGGCTGGGCAGATTGCATATTCCTACTCTTCCAGAAAGAATTTGACACTGTTCCACATGGGAGACTTATTAGGAAGCTGCAATCAATGGCTAGAATAGGTGGAAATGTTTTGGAATGGATAAAAACTTACTTAGAAGGAAGGGAACAGAGGGTTAGAGTAAGACACTCAGTGTCTGAATGGAGAAGAGTTAGTAGTGGAGTTCCACAGGGTTCAGTTTTAGGGCCACTTTTGTTCCTTGTATATGTAAATGACCTACCAGAGTCTGTAAATTCATTCATGAATATGTTTGCAGGTGATGCAAAGATTGTGAAGAAAGTAAAAAACGAGAACAATGGTAGAGAACTTCAGGAGGATCTAAATAATCTGCATGAGTGGTCAGAAAAGTGGCTAATGAAATTCAATACTTCAAAATGTAAGGTAATGAGAATGGGTACAAGTGCAAGAAGGCCCAAGCTTGACTACTCGGTGGCTGGAGTACAACTTCAAGAGACAGAAAATGAGAGAGATCTAGGAGTAAACATACTGGCAGATTTGTCTCCAGAAATACATATAAATGGCATAGCAAGGGCAGCATATGCATTCTTATCAAATGTAAGGGTAGCCTTCAGGCACATGGACAAGTAAATGTTCAGAAATATTTATGTAACCTATGTGAGGCCAAAACTCGAATATGCAGCCCCCTTTTGGAATCCGCACTTGAAAAAGCACATAGCTAAGCTTGAAAAAGTTCAAAGACATGCCACGAAAGTGGTGCCAGAAATACGCAATCTCAGTTATGATGAGAGGCTGAGGGAATTAGACTTACCATCACTCGAAGCTAGAAGAGTGAGGGGGGATATGGTGACAGTTTTTAAATTCCTTCATGGTTATGATAGAGTGGATAGGGATCGATATTTTGATATGGCTGGCTCTAGAACTAGAGGTCATAGTTTGAAGCTTCGTAAGAAAACTTCTTTGCAGGATGTAAGGAAATACTTTTTCAGTGTAAGAGTAGTTGATAATTGGAATTGGCTAAGCGAGGAGGTAGTTAATGCTATCTCAATCCATAGTTTTAAGGACAGTTATGATAAGTATCACTAAGTATAAAATGGAACCGATCAGGAGACGGGAAGATACAAGTTTTGGGCTCTTTCCCGTAAACACAATTAGGTAATCACAATTAGGAAATCACAAGCACAATTAAGAAACAAGATTATTTTGACAGCAAGGACAAGACAGAAACGACCACATATATTGCCAGGGACACCTCTACAATCCACTGGAAATTTTATCAACATGAAACTAAAAAAAATTAAGGAACAAGGTTGTTTTGACAGCAAGGACAAGACAGGAACGATCACATACATTGCCAGGGACACCTCTACACTCCACTGGAAATTGTATTAACAAAATTGTAAAAAAACTAAAAACTAAAAACCGTTAAGGAGCAAGATTGTTTTAAAGACAAATACAAGGCAGATACGACCACATATATTGCTGCAGATAAATCTCTACAATCCACTTAAAATCGAATCAACAAGAAAACTATTAAGAATTTAGAAAAAAAAAAGAATGTATTGACGACAAACACCAGAGAAGAACGACCACATACATTGCCAGGAAAACATCTAGAGTTTAGTGAATAAGAAGAGGGCTTTCTTAGAAGTGTGTTATGGTCTTTGAAAAGCCCCCCTCTTATTCATTAAATCACGCTCCAATGTTACGCTCTTGTATGCTTACGGTAGAGACGCTTGCAGATCATGTAGAGATTTAAGTACTTGAAAAGTCAGTCAGAGAGAGAGAGAGAGTCTCTCTCTCTCTCTCTCTCTCTCTCTCTCTCTCTCTCTCTCTCTCTCTCTCTCTCTCTCGTATCTGCATATCAGCCTTACTTTTTCCTCACTCAAACAAAAATTAGGAAAGCCCGACAATATAGGATGGTACAGGCAAGATTTCCAAAAACTTGTCAGACCGACAGAGACCCAAATTTTACTGTATTAATAACAACGGTTATACATCTTACCCTTTTGTTCCAGATCCTGAAAAGTGGCTTCCCAGAAAGTAAAATAGACAAAAAAGATGAAAACGAAACATTTAGAAGTTTTTCATTTTTTTAAGTGCAGTCACATATATACCGACCGGTGAAGAGAGGATTTCCAAGCCATAAAAAATGCCTAAAGCGGAGATCCATAAAATGTCGGCATTTCTGAGAGAGAGAGAGAGAGAGAGAGAGAGAGAGAGAGAGAGAGAGAGAGAGAGAGAGAGAGAGAGAGAGAGAGAGAGAGAGAGAGAGAGAGAGAGAGAGCCACGGTGTGAGGTTAACAAGGGCATGCACTCAGGGTAACGAATACATCTGCCAAAACAAGTCCCTCGCAAGAAGGCAACCGTCCTAGCCCTTGGTAGAAAAGGGAGTCCGTGACGTAAAACACGCTTTATTAAGACTAACACGTAGCACGACCTTCAGTACAGTACGTTATCATTATTATATTGCCACGATATAAAATGACATAATCCTCTACATGACAGATGGATTACACCGGTTGATATCGGAATAGGAATCTGATGTTGAGAGATTCAGGTACTTAATCTGGGATTGAGCCAAGAGGTAGGTGCTCAATTTGAGACTGAGGCTGAGCTCATGAAGATTTAATAACTGAAATGTACTTTTTTATGACTCACACATAGGCCATTATTCGAATGGGGTGGAGACAGACGCGATGGACAGAGATTAAGGCTGCCGCTTGCCCTTATGAATCCGCATTAGTAGCTTCCAGACTCTCGCATTCTGCCAGTGGACCACCTGACCTTACAGAGGTTAGGTTAACTTTATTAAATGTAGCATCTTATCTATTTACGCTGAGGCATGAAACTACTTTTCTTTCTTATTAGCTTTCATTCTCATATCGTTGCCTTTTAAATTGGACAATTAATTAGGGGATTGGTGATTTCCTATATATCTACCTGATTATTCAGTCAATGGTTGAAGATCGCTGCGTCCATGAGATTAGGGAGGGGTTTTCGGTACTGGCTGTATGGTAGGTATACAATCGGCCTGTGTGCTATCACTGTCCCTTGCCTCTGCCTTTCATACGAGAATATATATATATATATATATATATATATATATATATATATATATATATATATATATATAATATATATATATATATATATATATATATATATATATATATATATATATATATATCGGGCTCTATGCTATCACTGTCCCTTGCCTCTGCTTTTCATACGAATTTTATATTATATATATATATATATATATATATATATATATTATATATATATATATATATAATATATATATATATATATATATATATAGATAGATAGATAGATAGATAGATAGATAGATAGATAGATAGATAGATAGATAAATATATAGATAGATAGATAGATAAATACATGCTTACCAGTTTTATACATCTTAGGAACGCTCTAACGTATTGTACAGCTATTGTAGAATTCGGACAATGTTACCAACAGTATTGAAATGTATTAAGGAATACAAACAATGTTACAAAATGGTATTGAGCAGGTATTGCGGAGTACGAACAATGTTACCAGAATCTTTAACTTGTACAGAACAGCTGAGGGCTAATAAGTTTGAATTTCTAAGAAAAAGATTCTTTCATGGTCTTATCAGCCCTCTTATCACCTTATCTCCTCTTCTTGGGTAAAGATGAAGAGCATTTAGTCACTTCGACAACAGACGGTTTTGTTGTTGGGAAATTTTGAGAAGGACTTCGCCTGTTTTAAGTATAAAAGATGCATTGTTTGTTACTGCAGCTGCTACTGTTACTACTACTACTACCACTACTACTACTACTACTACTACTACTACTACTACTACTACTACTACTACTACTACTACTACTACTACTACTACTACTACTACTAAACTATCTATCTTCAAACACAAATTCTCTATCATATCTTAGAAGCCACTCAAAGATAATTAAAATTTTTTTTTATAACAATAACGTTCGTTCAAAACTTTCGCAATAAGATGATTCATGAGCATAATCGTATCTACACATCTCTCGTTATCTACTATAAAAAGACTCTATCCTATCAAGCATGGCGAGATTGGTCAACTGAATACTGTAATCTAACTAGCGGAGGGGAAAAAATGGGTCGATGTGATTGGAAGACGCGTTAGGCTGGAAATAAAAAAAAAAAATTGTACTTGCGTTCCGCTAGGCGCCATCACTGGTCCGATACCCTATATTGAGTTGGTTTTAATATTTGGCTTTTCATTTATATATCTCAGGAGCTTAGGTTGGCCCATGGTACCAGGCGCTCGTTGTGATATTACAAACGAGAGCCTTTTAGACTTAAATAGGACTGTCCTGGACAGCTCGATGTTAAGTCTTCCTCAATTACGGAGTCTTTTCTGTGATAAAATCTACACAGAATATTCTTGCACATTCGCAGGATATTAGGTGATGCAAGTTGTTTAGAAGACGAAATAAAAGAAAGGAAAAAATTGCTCGATCTTCCTCGTGAAAAAAAATGCTAACTTTTTTTTCGAGTGGTTTGATTTTAGTAATACATTTCATTTCTCGCCAAGATTTTCTACATATGCGCGAAATATGCTATATCTATAGAAACAAGTGCTATTTTCCCCCTTATAAACAGTGGTCGAGTCAAACCAAAGCCTTCAATATTTACTGAAGGAAATACAATAAAGGAGAGGAGAGAGAGAGAGAGAGAGAGAGGAGAGAGAGAGAGAGAGAGAGAGAGAGAGAGAGAGATTATTTTATTTTATTAATTTATTGCGCCAAGGCGTCAGACATTACATGAGTTCATACAAATAATGCTTCAAATGGATATAAAATCAAGAATTGAACATGGTTTACAGGGAGGTGTACATATTGATAAAACATTGCTGCATACTAACACACAACTCACAGAATGGCAGCACAGAGTACATTATATGCAAAAGTAAAGCTCAGAGAAACGCAGAATGCACAAACAGAATTATATAGCAACATACAGAAAATATATAGAGAGAGAGAGAGAGAGAGAGTGAGAGAGAGAGAGAGAGAGAGAGAGAGAGAGAGAGAGAGAGAGAGAGAGAGAGAGAGAGAGAGAGAGAGAGAGAGAGAGAGAGAGAGAGAGAGAGAGAGAGAGAGAGAGAGAGAGAGTTCAATAATTCAAGAGACCAATGTACAACCGAAAAAGTTATCCACGTCGTTTTTGACCCTAATAAAACCCTCACAAATTCAAACTAATAAGCAATAAAAAGAGAATATTGATTTTAATCACAGGCTTGCATACACAATGTACAAGTGTGTATATCAGTGTGGGTGGGTGTATCAGCAGTACAAGTTTGTATATTAGTGTCGTTGTGTGTATCAGCAGCTACAACACAGAAATTGTCAATCAAGTGGCATTTCTTTGATTCAACTGGTATTTCCGACGACCTACACACACAATAATTTATTTTATCTCTGATAGTTTATCAAGTTATATAAAACCCCTTTGATAATAAAACTAAAAATAAAACTAAAAATAAAAATAATAATAATGAGGTTATATTATTATTATTAGTATAATTATAATTATTATTATTATTATTATTATTATTATTATTATTATTATTATTATTAGTAGTAGTAGTAGTAGTAGTAGTAGTAGTAGTAGAAGTAAGAGAAGGAGGAGGAGGAGGAGGAGGAGTTCACTTGCTGTGTAAGGTTAGTTGTGGATTAGCATCATACCCATATATGCTTAAAATCCTGAAATCTTTCTTGAATCAGATTTTCTACTGAAGGCCTGAATTATGTTATGCATATTCCCAGTCTATTAAATTCCTACGAACTGACATAGCACAAGTTCTGTACTTGAAATGCCCTTAAGAACGATTTAGAACTATCCCTGTCTTTCTCCACAAACGTTCCAGGTCGAGACATAATTCTGACGTCCTTCAAAACGTGTATACTCTTCGTTGATCCGTGGTGAAATTAAAGGATCTCCAGAATGGGTATGTTTTGATACATATCCGTACTTAGGTTATGTTATGGGCATCGCCTGGTGTGGACATAAGCCTTTGTCTATAGCTTCTTCACGAGCTTGGCTAACCACTATGAAATTAAGAATGTCCTCAGATTTTGTGCGTGTGTGCGCGTATGTGCGTGTGTGTGCATGTGTGTGTGTGCTCTGAGATACATCCATAGCAAAGCTATTTAAATCCATTGAACATACATTCCGCCTGTAAACCCCAGCAGGAAGTACACAAATGATGTGTGAAGTCTATGGTAGACCAGCTTCTTCAAAAGCTCTGATACCCAAGGTGAAATTAGAAAGTCCCAAGAACGTTTAAGTTTTGAGATGCATCCGTAGCGAAGCTGTAAATATCCCCAGTGTATGTAATCTTAAGATTCTTTTGAGAGCGTATAGTATCAAAATTATTGTATAGAGTCATGATAAAATTACAGTTGATAAAATATATTTTTGTTATTATCATTTTAGATAAGACTGATATGCTTTTTTTTTAATTATAATTGTTGTAAGTAATATATATGTAAGTTCTTGTGTACTGTCTTGTACTTTAAAAGTTATTTGATTAAAACAAGCCGATAAAATACCCCTAAATTAATAAAGCCATCAGTAATATGACAGATGGGGCACTTCTAAAAGAAAATGACACTTACAAATATAGTTATCAATGGCAATTACCGAATAAAAATTACTGAACAAAATTATTGAAAAATTACTGAAAAAAATATAGAAAAATCTTGAAAAAAGAGAGCAGTCCTTATTGAAAATTTATTTAGGAATTATTGACAAAATTAATGAAAAAAAAATAGACAAGTTATGGGAAAATTATTGAAAAAAAGAGCAAGCGCTTCGTCTAACATTTAGTTTCTATTCGAATTGGGGCGGATATAGACATGTGGGAGCCGAGGGATGAAGGCTGGATGCCTTACCTACCACCCCGCGGTAGGATCGAACACGGCTCTGTCACTTTCCGAGTCGGGCGCTCTAAAACGGCACTTATTGGGTACTCAGAAGTGAGGAGAAAGAACGCAGTATTCTTTACTAAGCGGCTACTTGAAATGTTTCCTCCGGGACAGGCCAAAATTGGCCTCATCAATAAAGGCCCAGCCACGAGAAAACACCAAGACGAAGACAAAGAAAAAAGGTTAAGTACTGCAAACATTAGGGAAAGACAAAATATAAAACATCCTTCTTTAAACAAACAAAGTTATTTCCATTTTGACAACGGCTATTCTTTCACAAAACTAAGAGTACACTTATAAGTAGACTTGCAATTGAATAAATAAGTAAGAGGGTAATACATACACTTATAGTGAACAGAAATATAGCCTTCCTAGAAAATTAAGATTACCTTGAGTTAACAGATGTGTATAAAAATTATAATAGCAATAATCATCAGAAAATGTTAGCAATAATGTTAGTAATAAAGTAGTAATAATAACACTCGATACAGGATCATTATTGTCGGCATCATCACCATATTTGTACTCCTTACAATGAAAATGATTAGTTATAATTTCAGAGGTCAGAGAAGGCGGTATCAATTTACATATAGAATAGTTAGTGTTAAGGGAAATAGCATTAAATCATTAAGTTTGATTAGTGTGTGAGCAGTAACTATTTGCCCAAAAGAAAACTATATAGTTTGTCTTTGAAAGCTGTGAAGGAGGATGAGTTTTAAGATGTTCTGGAATATTGTTCCAGAGTGTCTACCCTTCAACAGTGATCATCTTTGAACCTGCATGTGTGTTTATTATTTGAATAAAGAGCTCACTACTCTGATGGTTCAAAATGTTGTATACAAAAACATAAATAGCATAGGCAACCTTTTTTCTACCCGCAGCCACCCTAGTTTTTTGAGAACTGGTGTAATGTGGTCATTTTTTTATTACCTCTGAAAACTCCAGCGGAGAATATTACTATCATTAATTGCATGCTGTGAAAGAAAGCAAGTTTTATTGTCAAAGATAATAAGCCAAAGTTTTTCATTATCTCTGTTTTGTACATTACTCTCTCTCTCTCTCTCTCTCTCTCTCTCTCTCTCTCTCTCTCTCTCTCTCTCTCTCCCCGTACAAATCCTAAAAAAAAAACAATAACCAAGCACATATCAGATTCACAAATATTTATATAAAACTCTCTCTCTCTCTCTCTCTCTCTCTCTCTCTCTCTCTCTCTCTCTCTCTCTCTCTCTCTCACACACACACACGCACACACACACACTCTCGCGCTGATACGACGACGACACAGAGACGACAAGAAAAATGGCACTAGTGTCATTCTTAGACGTTAATCATATCCTCTACTTGGAGACATTAGGCACGTAGGCACTCTCTCGTGACGAAATAATCTGCAGTGAGTCATTGTCCAAAGGATTAAGAACGTTAGGGATGATTAAGAACATCCGAATCTTGTAAAGAAGAGGAACTCAGGGTGCTCTTGTAAAGAATAGTTACCCCAGGGTGCTGTAGACTTATTCACATACACAAGGCAAGCCACCTACCCTAACCTAACAATTCTTGTGATGATCCAACTTTACAAGGGTTTCTCGGGATTCCTCATTCTTACAGGATCCGAACGTCCGTTATTCATTAGTATGGGAGATTCACCCACAGGGGAGAGCAATCAACCTCTATTTAATGCTGCTCCCAAGAACTGTTCTATGCAGAGGTCCGGCCTTAGTTAAAGCTTGTGCCATAACCAAACCCTAGTCTCAGTTAGGCTAGTGAGATACAGCGACACCATATGAACTTGAGAAAAGCTGTTTATTCAGTACAGCAATAGATAAAAGAAAAAGGCAAAAATGAATAATCACGAACACGTGCTTCGGAATGAGCGAAATAGACCGAAAATATAATGAAAAATGGCAGGGCTGAAATCTGGTTACATCTACCGTAGATTATTTTTTTATTTTTATTTCTATTTTGTTTTTATTGTTGTTGTTGTTAATGTTCTTTTGTCACTTTATATCACTATTCATCTCCATGCATATGGGTGTGGACAGACAAGTTGGAGCTGGGAGGGCTTAAGTTCGATGCCTTTCCTAAGCACACAGTGAGCTCGAACATAGGTTTGGCGCTTCCAGAGTCGAACGCTCTAAACACTGATCCCCGCAGTACTAAATTTCAGTGTTTCAAGTATGTAAAAGTAAAAATAATTCGTTCTTAGGTCAAATATAAATGTGATAGATAATGAATTAATACTTTAATTCGACCTATTGTTAGCAGGTGAAGTTTAAAATAGATAAATTAAATAGAATAATAAATGATTAAATAACTGTGATTTGGCTATTTCATCTCCAGAATTGCAATCTAAATAAACAAATGAAATTTTCAAGGCGATATTTTAATAGAAAAAATAAATAAAAACAAAATTTTGTTGTATCTCCACAAATGTTATCTAACAAAAAAAAAAAGTACAGCGGTTTATCGCCACATCTATCATTGGAAACAAATAAACATTTAATATATGAATTAATAAATCATTCTACTGGTGAGGCTTTCTCTTATTTTTTACATCTGGCAATCACAAGGCGAAAACAAATTTAGATAATGAATTACTTATCGTTTATATATATATATATATATATATATATATATATATATATATATATATATATATATATATATATATATATACCTTGGCTGTTTCCCCCTTTAATTGGGGGGTAGCCGACATCAAGAAAGGAAAACAAATAGGGGGATTACTTTGCTCTATGGGCAATGACGAGCGAGCTAGCGACCGTTCAGATGGCACTGTTGGAGTGCCACAGCCCATCCTCCCGGCTCTTCCACAACCTGTGTCGCTTCACAACTGCCAGCTCCTCCTACTGCCCCTACCACAGGGCTATCTCTGTAAGATGCAGCCCCGTGGTAACAGCAGATGCCCATCAGAGCCGCGTCACAATCGCTCGCCACTCATTCCTATTCCTAGCATGCTCGCTTGCTTCCCTCACATCCATCCTCCTATCATTCAGGGCTCTCCTTACTCCATCCATCCATCCATCCAAACCTAGGCCTCCCTCTAGCATTTCTCCCATCAACTCTCACATTCATCACCTTTTTCAGCAGCCTTTCATTATCCATCCTTTCCACATGGCCAAACCATCTCAGAACATTCATATCTACTCTGGCTGCAATTTCTCTCCTCACACCCGTTCTTGCTCTCACCACTTCATTCCTAACCCTATCCAATTGAGATACACCATTCATACTCCTCAGGCATTTCATCTCAAACATACACACACACACACACACACACACATATATATATATATATATATATATATATATATATATATATATATATGTGTGTGTGTGTGTGTGTGTGTGTGTGTAAGAATGCACCGTTTGGGAGGTGAACACAGGTTGGAACTATGCGGGTGATAATGGATGGATGGCCGTCTTAACGTCCCACGATAGGACCAACCAACATTAGTTGCTCCCCAATCAGCGCACTTTACCACTGAGCTATCGCTGCACCTAACCCAATTGAAGACAGCAGTGCTTGCTATTTTATCTGTCCCTAATTATCCCCATTCGATATGGGGTGGAAACAGAGAGTCTGGGGCTGAGGGATCAATCCTGGATGCCTATCCTAACGCCCCAAGATGGGTTCGAACACGGGTTGTCATTTCCAGAGTCGATCGCTCTAACCATACTTTTCTTGAGACAGTCGTTAGAGGTTTTAAGTGTCACTATTATTCCCCCCCCCCAGAGTTTGGACCTGGGGAATTACGGTTGTACGTCCTTTTTTAACACGCTACGTGGGTTCGAATACGGACTTTGTCACTCGTAGAGTCGAGTGTTCTAACCATGTCTTAGTTAAGACATCAATTAAGACACAAAATGAGAATTTCAAACGTTCGAACCACGGGTGTGTTAAAACAATAATAATAATAATAATAATAATAATAATAATAATAATAATAATAATAAAAATAAAGAAAAAGAAAATGAGTTGATGTCAGAGAATGTTTTTTGTTTGTTTGTTATGATTGTGACACCAGAACGGGCCAAAAAATAAAACACAACAGCTCTCATCAGGTCTGGGCACGAAGAATACATAAAATAAAGAGAAACGGAAATGGAGAGTGTAATGACTTGTCAGTTGTGAAGGGATTGCATGATTATCTTGCTAATTATTTTGCTAATTATGCTAATTAGTTTGCTAATTATACCATCAGTTCGATCAGCAGTTTCACATTTTCCTTATACTTACAGCACCTTCTCAGACAAGTCAGCACCAGCTTCGAGCTCAGATTGGCATTAAATGTTGTGATATAGAATTGCTGACCTAAACTGGGTCTTAATTTTGCAACTGCTGATTTATGAATTCATCAGCTCATCCATGATGCACAGAGAGAACACTGACGCTGAGAAAACATTGGATAAACATCCTAATTCAGAAACATATATATATATATATATATATATATATATATATATATATATATATATATATATATATATATATATATATATATATATATATATATATATATATATATATATATATATATATATATATATATTGCCCCCATTCTCCCTTAAAAGGGGGGTTTCCAAGCCAAGAAAGAAGCATTCACCACGATCCACCCATACTTCAACCACTCCTCTTACCTCCTTGGGGATAAGGGGTTGCCACATTTTCCTCTCTTCCACCCTGCTTGGGTCATCCACAAGGTAGGCGGGCAAGGATAGTCCACACTGAGGATTGACAGCCGCAGCTGTCACCGCATCATCACATGGCAAATAGGTCTGTCCACGACAGTTCGATGTTAAGTCTTCCTTCAGTTACGGTTCTTTTTCTATGCCTACAGCTACGCTGCATATTCCTGGATATTCATCACACATCTTTTATAATCCCTTCACATCTGACAAGTCATTACACTCTCCATCTCTGTTTCTCTTTACTTTATGCATTTTTCGTGCCCAGGCCCAATGAGAGCTGTTTTATTTTATATTTTTTTCTTTGCCCGTCCTGGTGTCACAATCATAAAAAAAAAAAAAATCACTTCATACCTGTCCATTACAGTTCACTGAGCTAGTAGGTGCGACAAAAACTCTCTGGCCCACGTTACCATTGGATTGACTATCAATAATATAGTTATAGCTAGTTCAAGAATGATAGTAGCTCAAGAATTATTTTAATAGAATTTTCAGGGCCGCAGTAGCGCAGTGTTATAAGGGACGAATTGGAAAGCGATAAACGCAAGCTCGTTCCCACTGCGAGGGATGAGGGATACCCAATCTTAATCCCCCAACTTCAACCTGTCTGTGTCCACCCCCATGTGAATAGACTACTTGTGACATATACAGCAGGTTTATATTGTAGAGGACTTTGGGATTATGGTATCTTCACTAGTTTGTAGCTGTTTACAAAATAAATTTCTTTGTTCTAATAAAGGTCAAATTTTGAGAGAGTTGGCAATTCACGTCAAAAATTATATATATATATATATATATATATATATATATATATATATATATATATATATATATATATATATATATATATATATATATATATTGTTTAAATGCTAATCACATTCTAAATTACAAATAATCATAACAGGATTCGAACAACATTACAGTGGCAACAAAAATCAACAAGACAGAATTCTAGCAATGGTTTACAAAAATGGTCAAAAGATTTCATGATCGTAACAACATTAAAGGCAACTGGGACGAGACAGCTTACTGGTGATGGTTGATAGAACCGGTCACAAAACTGCAAAATCGTGGTGCAGAATCCATACTATGCGAAAAATAATCCGCTAACAAGCAAGGCCACAAATCACTCTGATGCCGAGCAAACAGAAATGTTGCAAAAGAAATCAGATCAGATAAAAGATCTTGTATCTACAGATCACACGCATTTCAGCACCATATGCACAGGCTGTCAACATTTCTGTGCAGCTTTACGATCAAGCCACAAAGGCAGTTTTCTGCGTGGTATGAAAGCATTTGGTGCTAACTTTAATCTATATGGGTATACCACATCTTGTATTGCTATATATCAAGCAAACATCAAGTAAATATGATGCCATATTTCTAGCATACATCAGGTAAACACGATGTAAGATATCTCAAAAAAGAGGTTTGTTTATCTTGTTTTGCTATATTGCAAACATAAATCTGGTAAACACGATGCGGAAAATCTCATAAGAGGTAGTTTATGCGTCTTGGTTTCAAATTTCAAAATGACGAGATTGTAGGCGGTCGTAAGGCAAATTCTTGATTTGTCAGTATTTCCGACTTTAATCTTAAAATACCACGGCAAAATAATGGTGTCATTTAGGCAGTTGAGCGTGTAGGTATCTTTGTTAATCATTCCAAGTCTTGGAAATGGGATAAAAATTTGATTTTTTTAAATTACATTAACATGCACTTGCAATATAATATATATATATATATATATATATATATATATATATATATATATATATATATATATATATATATATATATATATATATATATATATATATATATATATATGTGTGTGTGTGTGTGTGTGTGTGTGTGTGTGTGTGTGTGTGTGTGTGTGTGTGATTACCTACTTAAGATTACGAGAAAGAGCCCCATGATCGTAATTCCCCGTCTCCTGGTCGGTTCCATTTTTGTACTTAGTAATACTTAGCATACTTGTCCTTAAAACTTTGGATTGAGTTAGCATTAACTACCTCCTCGCTTGGCGAATTCCAATCAACAACTGTGTGTGTGTGTGCAATCGCTCATGCGTTTACTTATGATAAGCATAAGCCTACAAGCTTAGTTAATATATGAATCTACACGACAACGATGATCTGCCAGTTTTTGAAATTTGGTGAAAAATTGCAAAAATTTAATACAATAATATGTATTATTGTAAGCCAAAATCAAATGACTGGGAGGAAAATATCAAAACTATATTAACTTCGATATGACCTGAATCATTCCAAATTCCCACTATTGTAAAATCAAGTCAATTTACAAAATCAATGTCTTTACTTTCACACCCGAAGATATACAAAACGAGAGAACGAGATGAAGATACAAATACATCGAGATCCCTCGGATGTGTGTTTCAAAACATCGTCTTTCATCTGGCGACAAAGAAAACAAAGTCACTCATGGCTTCAAAAGAGGCCGCTAGCTCTCCGGCAGTTGAAGAAGAGAAGTATATTAATCAGAGAGACAGATATCACTGTACTACATGGGCCCAAAATGGTCCGAGAGTAGATACAGAGCTGGATGCTCTAATTTATTTATTTTTTCTTTCTTTATGAGTGTGACACCAGGACGGCGAAAACTGCCCTCGTCGGGCCTGGGCACGATGAAAACACAATGCGAAGAGAAACAGAGATGGGGAGTGTTGTGCCTTGTCAAATGTGAAGGGATAATAAGAGATGTATAACGATCTTGCAAGAATATTTTGTGTAGGTGTAAGCATGGTGAAAAGATCTCTCATCTGAAGGAAGATATAACAGTGAACTGTGCAGGACAGTCCTATTTAAATTGCTAACATACAGTTTGGAAGAATGCGGAAGATGTATATTATTTCATAAATGGAATATAGAATAAACCGTAGTCACCTTTATACCGAAAAAAAAAAGAAGGATCCAATAAAAACTAACCACTGAAAGGTCGGATACTATTAGGTGCTGCCATTTTGGCGCGGCCAACTTTGGCGCCGTAAATGGCATCTTTACTAAATATAGATTAATTAACATTAACCTAAGCTAATCTTACCTGACCTGACCTAACCTAACCAAAACAGATTAGTGCCAAAAGGGCAACTCCAAAACAGGTAACGATAACAGTAACGACGCCAAAAGGGAGTCGCCAAAAAAATCCCAATTCTCCGCAGAAAACCATCTCAAAAAGGGATTAGTCTTCAGTTCAGCTTTCAAATATGGTTCAGATGAAGCCTTAAACTAAAACACAGAACTCGGCAGTGATGTAACCTGACGCGCTAGTGAAGAGGACAAGGGTTGAGAAGGACTTTAAGGGATGGGGAGGGCCAGTGGGAGGGACTAACAAAGACTGGGAACAGGAGAGGAGGGTAAACGGGAGGGGTTATTTTTTATTGAACAGCAAAAACTTCATTTTTTTGTGGGGACAGCAGACCTGACTATGGCAATTCTATTTCTGGTTACAAGAACGGAGAATGAACTGTTTAAAGTTATGAACTACACGGAAAATGAACTATTTAACGTTATGAGCTACAGTAAAATATATTGAAATGTTGATAAAGAGCCAGAAAATAGCTTCCATCCAATACATCTTACGGGATTAGACAGGGAGTGTCAAGTATAACAGACTTGGAAGAAAGTTGAGTTGATAAGGCAAAGGTCTTCCTGATAGTGTATCTGAGAGAGAGAGAGCAGAGAGAGAGAGAGAGAGAGAGAGAGAGGAGAGAGAGAGAGAGAGAGAGAGAGAGAGAGAGAGAGAGAGAGAGAGAGAGAGAGAGAGAGACTGGATCAATCCCACATTAGGCACATATTGTACTTAATTCTCAGATGAAGCACCTGAGCTGAACTTCAATCCAAAATCAGGCATGTTGTAAAGAATTGAATAATAAAAACACATTAAAAACACAATTAATTATTCGGATCGGTAAGGTTAGGTTAACATGCCTTTTGACTCAATGATAGATTAAGCACCTACACTGACATCAGGTTGTCATAAGAAAAGTCGTTATGAGTTTAGGCCTCTCACATAGACGCCATGAGCCACTAGAGGGCAAAGTGCGCAAACGAAAACCCAACCACCAGAGAGGAGAACATACACAAAGCGTGTCAGTTAGGAGTTAGACCTTGCTGGGGGCAGAACTACGTTCTAGATAGAAGTTCCCCCCTAAGAGGGCGGGGAACGGTGAACTGTGTTAGTGGGGAGCTTTGAGGTGTAGCATAAGATCTCTTAATAAATAAGTTTAATCACGCCGTGATTAAACTGAAGAGACAAGAAAAAAGTAATATTAATGCATCTCTGGAAGCAATATCCGAGGTAGAAAAGATTCGTCGAATGAAGAAACTTCTAGACGCTTACAAGCAAGCGATGCTGAGAGAGATGCCTCAGGCGCCACCCCTCTGCCCCATCCCCGTATTGGCAAGGTCCCCCGCAGTAAGAATTGTCCAATGCATTTTAACTCAGAAGAAAATTTGGTGAAACTTCGTTCATGAAGGCTGAGACACATCAGCTGGGAGAAAGATTCAGCGCCCTCCATGTATATCACTGTGCGCCGCACTGTGAAAGTGGCTTCGAGAGTCAGCGCCCCTATCAAGAGTTACTTGTTGCTGAATTTGACTAAGACGATGCCTGTGATGGTAAATCGTCGAATTTACGAGACATATGGACGACGTCGGTGAGAAAATCAGAGAGCCCAGAAGAACAGAAAACCCCCTCCTCCAGTGCCTGTGGCCGTGACATTCTTCAAGCAGCACCCCAAAATAGCTAAGTACTTGTAATTTGTATCCAGTGAGTAATGGGACAGTTATTAAAAGAAATTGAGGTCGGAGGACTCCGACATTTTACTTTTTAGTTATGCTTTGACTCAGCCACCCCGCATATAAAAGGAGTATGGCTTTAGTAAATTAATACTAACATGGATAATTTGTACTAATAGCTATAAACAGTAATAAACTCGATTTTTGTTATAATTTGAATAATATAACGAGTAGATGCATTTGAAGGGTGTTCCATTTATTTTTATTATTGCCTAAGTTAATTATTAAACAGGTGAATCTATTGATTTTAACTGAAAAAGATTAATGTACATGTGAAATCATTTTTATATTAATTTCTTAAAGCAAAAGTGACAGTGTTTACAAATAAAATATAAGTAGTAATTTTTGACATATCCTAAAAAGAATTAGAAAATTTTATAATGATATTAAGAATTATTACTGTTCAAAATAAAACGATCTTTTTTGTTCATTTAGAAGTTATGAAGGCGAGGAAAGAGAGTAGAGAAAATAGTGCCGTGATAGGGAGGTTTGGGTGTCGCCCTAATGCACTAGAGTAGGAGAGTATAGGGAGGACCTAAGACTGGTGACACAGTCATGCAACCCCCGAGCTGAATACGACTTCACACACACACTCCTTCAGAGTGACGGGAAGGGGGGGTTATACCGAAAGAGAGTGCGCGAGTTTTGAAAGTGGCGAGTGCGGGAGAGAATGGGTATGGCTGACCGGGGTTATCATGGGAGGGGGGGAAATGCTTGTGAGTGGAGACACGGGAAGTCCGTTAGGAAACAGGATGGGGATAGGGTCTGGGAGGACTCTTCCCCTGGGTCACCCGTGTCTTAATGCAGGCCGTATGAGCGTAGTTTGAATGGGGGGTGCTGTAACCATTGAGATATCTATTTAGAGATATTTTTGAGACAACGTGATTTTCCACCTGCCCATGTATGGCCGAGATGCAGATTTTATTTTATTTTTGTTTTGTCCCCTACTCCACCAACGAGATTGTTATTTGATTTTCGAAAATTCCAAGAGAGATCTCAAGTGATAAAGGACGTGAATCTCTGAATAATTCTTTATTTTTTTCCTAGCTGCAGTATTGACATCATTTGTCTGAAAGAACATGCTAACTAGATAAAATAAAACTTTGAAGTTTTAGTTAGCCATGATAATGTTTGTCACCATTATTTCAGCTTGGTCATGAAGAACATAAGAACATAAGAATAGAGGACACTGCAACATGCCTACTGGCACACACGAGGCAGCTCCATTTTTGAATTGTATTTTCAGCATGTCTAACCTATTCTATTCTACTCTACTTATTTATTCTATTTTTCTTTTTATGGTTTTTCTAACAAGCACTAACCTATTCATACCCACCCTACCTCTGTCATATGTCTGTCTAATCTACATTCGAAGGTGTCTAAGGTATTGGCATTTACTATCATACTAGGAAGCTTGTTCCATGCATCAGCTACTCTATTACCAAACCAATTTTTACCAATTTCCCTTCTGAACCTAAATTTATCAAGCTTAAATCCATTATTACGAGTTCTGGTTTGATCATGAATTTTTAAAACTTTATTAATATCTCCCTTGTTAATCCCTTTAAACCATTTATACACTTCAATCATATCCCCCCTAACTCTTCGCCTCTCTAGAGAATGTAGATTAAGTTCTTTTAATCTGTCCTCATATGGTAGATTTCTGATATTGTGTATCATCTTGGTCATTCTTCGCTGCACCCTCTCCAAGGATTCAATTTCCATTCTATAATAGGGTGACCAGAATTGCACAGCATAATCTAAATGGGGCCTAACTAATGCAAGATAGAGCTGCAAAATAACTTTTTCCGTCCTATTGCTAACGCTTCTTGAGATAAATCCTAAAATTCTGTTTGCTTTATTTCTGACTGCTGTGCATTGCTCTCTTGGCTTAAGACTACTACTCACAAGAACTCCCAAATCCCTTTCACACTGAGAACTCATGATTTCATGGTTATTTAGCTTATAACTAGTATTGTCTTTTATAGTACCCATTTTAACTACTTTACATTTTTCAACATTAAATTCCATTTGCCATTTGTCCGACCATTCAGATAATCTATTTAGATCTTCCTGTAAAGCATGAATGTCTTCTTTTCCATTTATAGTTCTACCTATTTTAGTGTCGTCTGCGAATTTACTTAGGTTACTACTGTTATCCGAATCCAGATCATTTAGATATACGATGAATAATAGGGGACCCAGTACCGAGCCTTGTGGTACCCCGCTAGTAACCGAGCCCCACTCTGATTTCTCTCCATTTATGCAAACCCTCTGTTTTCTGTCTTTTAACCATTGTTTGATCCATCTGAGAACAGCTCCTCCTATACCATGAGCTTCCAGCTTTTTAACTAATCTTTTGTGAGGAACTCTATCAAAAGCTTTGCTAAAATCTAGATATATTGTATCATATTCTTTGCCACAATCTACTGCCTCGTAAACTTCTGAATAAAAAGACAGTAAGTTTGTAAGGCACGAAAAGCCCTTAAGAAACCCGTGTTGTGAAAGTTTTATCAGTCTGTGTAATTCTAGATGTGCCCTTATTTTATTTGCAATTATGGATTCTAGAATCTTACCCACTGTTGACGTTAAACTTACCGGCCTATAATTATTCTTTTTGACTCGTTCTCCTTTTTTAAATATTGGTACCACATCTGCCAATTTCCACTCCATGGGTACCGATCCTAATTTTATTGAATTATTAAATAATGCAGTTAGTGGACAACTAAGCTCTTCCTTGCATTCCTTTAATATTCTAGCATATATTCCATCAGGTCCCGGAGATTTATGAGCCTTTAATTTATCTATTTCTTTTATTACCTCCTCTCTCGTAATATTTATTGAACTATTTTATCGGGACTGTCTCTGTAAATGGATTCTACTTCCGGAATATTTTCCAAGTTTTCATTGGTAAATACAGATAAGAAATAATCATTTAAACATGTACACATCACTTTATCGTCATCTGTGATATGGCCATTGGCTACTTCAATTGGTCCAACTTTTTCCTTAAATTTTGTTTGATAATGTTGATAAAACCCTTTAGGATTTTCTTTAGCTTCTCCTGCTATTCTAACTTCGTATTTTCTTTTCGACTCTCTAACTATCTTTTTAACTTCCCTGTTTAACTGTATATAATGCTGCCTCACATGCTCTTCACCTCTTTTTAGTTTCCTGTATATTCCTTTTTAATACCTATAAGATTCTTTATTCTATTGTTCATCCATTTAGGGTCATTTTTTCTTGATCTGTAATGTTTCATGGGAATATAGTTTCTCTGACTATTCTTAAGAGTCATGACAAAATTGTTATATTCCTCATCCAAATTTATATTAACTGATGGACTGCTGTTCTTTCCTGTGAGAGAATTTAATGTACTGATCTTATCTTGTGATAATCCTTGGCATGTGGTACTCAAATTTTGGGGTAATCTGCTACCTGCGACCTGACCTGCTGGATTAACTACCCACATCTGTACCCCAGAAATCCCTTCCCATACCTCATTAGATAATTTAGTTCTTAAGCCCTCAAAATCTCCTGCTCTAAAGTTTGGAACAATATTCTTATTTTCCTTTATAGTTTCCTTGAAAATTATGTTAAATCTAATGGAATCATTGTCACTGTTGCCCAATTTTTCACCAACTTCTAAATTTGTAACCATATTCTCTCTGTTACTAAGAACTAAATCTAGTGTATTCACCCCCCGTGTTGCTTCATGTACATGCTGAGAAAGGAAATTGTCTTCTACTACTTCCAAAAACTCCTTAGAGCTACTATCACCTGTTATGGTTTCCCAGTTAATATGTCTAAACTCACAAGAAATGACAACAAGAATGTCACACAGCCATTTTCTGTATTTGAAAGAGATGAAGTCAATCCAGAAACCAAAAAGACAGGGAAGGAACAGCTCCTACACGCAAAACTCCCTGCAAAAGCTAACTATCTGAAGTCCAGAAGACAAATATTGAGCAGTATTGGGGGTACAGAAAAAAGAAGGTAGTTAAGTACCTACCAGATCATAAGTATAGTAAAAGAGAATAAATATATAACTCCCCCCTGTCTCCTGAGGTAATTCTGTTGAATAGTCACTCCAAAAAATTAGATTTGAGTATATATATATATATATATATATATATATATATATATATATATATATATATATATATATATATATATAATTTTTATGAACACTTCCTTAAGAGATTGTGAAACTTAAGCAAATTCATTCTTTAATGTTGTAAATGAAATATTATTTTTAATTTTATTACTGCATGCACAGAGACAAGCTTCTTATATTTTTTTTCAGTAACGCATTTTTTATTTTATTTTTTTGGTTGAAAAGTGTATATCATCTTCATATGATAATCATAATATTTCGAAAAGATAAGGGTAATAAAGATTCTGAAAAGCTTATCTAGAGATAATTATTGTTAATTACTGTCATTGTCATGAAATTTATAATTACATTTGAGCTAATTAAGATAATTGAGATTCTCAGAGCTAATATTTTGAGTCTGAAATTTAAAAACTATGATACGTATGTCTTTGTATATCGTTTAGTAAGAAAGGATAATCGTAAATTCTGTTGATAGTAGCAGAGATAAATAAATAATAATAAGAAAATTCTCTTGAGATATCAGCTTTAATATAAATTTACAACTCTTGTTAAGCTTCCAAGAGTTTCATATTTTATTAAATATATTTATCACATATGATTGTAGTATTTTGTTTACATTTCGTCAGAGGTAGGTTGACTTATAGCGAGTGTGTGCTTCAACTCAACCCTCTGAGTTATATAAAGAGAAAAGATTGCCATGCTAGACACGTACGTGTATGCTTATTTCACAAACGTCATTTGCAATGTTAAACAAAAAAAGTATGGATTTATGCTTCGATGTTTCTTTATTTGTACACTAAAATATTTTGTTTTTATTTCTTTTAGCCCTTAGAAGATGGTTGCACTTGCCTTCCCCCTGTATATTTGGGCAGGAAGCAAGTCATAAAAAGGGGCATTACAAGCGAAAAATATACTTTCTTTTGAAGGAAATAAGTTAACTTAAACTCAGATTCTCTCTCTCTCTCTCTCTCTCTCTCTCTCTCTCTCTCTCTCTCTCTCTCTCTCTCTCTCTCTCTCTCTCTCTCTCTCTCGTCTTTTGCCCCTTCCATACTGAAACATGGCATTCATGTTGACAGAGTAATATAATTATTGATTTCTTTAGGTTCTTTTGAAAATTTGCTAGATGATAAATGTACCCAAGTTTTATCACAGTTGATAAGTTTTTGCATACTGATATTGCATAAATACTGATAAGACATAAGTTGAACTGATAATTATATGAGTTTTTCTGCCACATATTGCAACTGTTTTGGAAATTAGACAAATTAGGCAACCAGAAGGTTGGTGGCTACGTTCATTATATATATATATATATATATATATATATATATATATATATATATATATATATATATATATATATATATATATATATATATATATACTATGACTGCAGGAATATGAATAGTAAAAGACTGTGTTAGAATGAGGATTATTATGGAATATAAGTATAGAACTCAATTCTTACCTCAAAGTGCCAGTATCATTTGTATATATACTGCTATTCCTGATTATTATCATTGTTATGAGTATTATATTGGCTGTTATTGTTGCTATCACTCCATGGCCTTTTGCTAATTATTGTTTTCGTAATGCTGTCAGCAGTTACCAATGGTTTGTATTTTTAATTTTGAATGCATGCTATTATGTTACTGTAGTCGCTGCTAATAAGAATACCTGACCTGCAATTTTAAATTTTATTTTCACAAACCAGTCCCTTTTACCCAATGGAGAGATTGCAAGCGCCTGCATATGCAGGGAGGCGAAGTATACCCTCTCAATACTTACATATGGCCGTTGTTTGTACTCTGAGGTCATATCTATTCTCTCTTGCATTTGTATTAGTGACATTAGGCCCTAGTTTCTGGCCCTAGAATCTACTCTAGGCTATGTACATATTTTTCAGTTGGAGGGAGATGCACCTCCATGGGGAGGTGGCGTGAGAGATGGTCATAGGACCACTTCGAGATTCGCAGCAACGCCGGCAGGACAGGCTCATGGCAGATATATAGGTGCCCTTCTGTTGTCCGGCCATGTCTCAAGAAAAAGAATTCACGGTACATGGTTACAACTAGGAAAGAAAAAGTCCCCACCATCTTTGACAACATTTAGTGGACACAGAAATAATTTTTTTTTAAGTTAATTTTAAGGAAAAAACCCTCAAAGCCTGCCCTAGAAGTAAGTTTAATATAGTAAGTGTCATTAAAGAATAGTTGTCATTTATCAATTGAGCATGTATTGAATTCTCATTTTTTTGCACTATAATGTGTGTTATACTGTATGTTACTATTGAATATTTGCAGAGATCACATCCAACTGTATTTTATATTACTTAAGTAATGTAATTATGTTCCTTTACTTTCTCTCTTATATAATTTTGTCCTTGAATAGTAGTTACACATTGTAATTGTGATGTTAAGTTTTTCTGTTTAACTATTATCATTGTTTTAAGTCATGATTTAATATTTGCAAATCATATCCAAGTGTATTTTGTATTATTTAAGTAACGTAATTATGTTCAGTTAGTTTCTCTCCCATATCATTTTGTCATTGAATAGTAGGTACATATTGTTGTGAGTATTTTTAACTCTCTTTTCACACAATGACAAATGTTTTGTTTTAGTAATGAATATTTGCATATATCATATCCAAATGTATTGTATATAATTTGAGTAATGTAATAGTTTAATTACTTTTCTTCTTAAATAATTTTGTCATGATTACTAGCTATATATTGCAATTGTGTATACTTAATTTCGATTTATTATCTTTAATTAGAATGCTTATTGTAAGGAACATATTTTTCTCTTTTTAGTTTTTTTCTGAAATCAAATGTTCTGTTTGTATGAGAATGTCTTTCAGGAGAATTTTAGTAAGCATTAAGAGCATAGTAATTTTGATATTACTGTAATCTGTATAGATAATTATATGAAATTGTAATTTCATAAGTCAGTTCATTAGATAGTTCTGCCCAGTTTTTTTTTTTTTGTGTGTAAAATAATGATAGTTAAAAATTATGAGGCTCTCAAAAGGTGTTTAATGCTTCGTCTGAAATATAATATTTCAGAGTGGTGGTGGGGAGTGTCGTAAGGAACGTTATTATGATTTTAGGCCTCTCACATAGACGCCAAGAGTCGTTAGAGGGCAGAGTGTGCAACCAAAAACCCACCCACCAGAGAGGAGAGCATACACAGAGTGCGTCAGTTACGAGTTAGTGTATTGTTTTAATAAACAACTATGAAGAAGAGATGCATATCTATTATCACCTCACACGCTGTAGCTCTGGCATGGTAAGATCAACAACGATACGACAAGGTTCCTATTATGAGATTGATCAGAGTGCCATCATAACCTCAATGTTCAATCATAATACAGACCTTGGGAGATGTCGAGATCGTTTCCAGAAATTAAGTAATTTGAACCAAGATCTTCTCCTCCTGTGACTAACTTTGTATGTTATTTCAGGTTTATCTTGAGCCTGTTGTACATCGTAACCTCAATGTTCAATCATAATACAGACCTTGGGAGATGTCGAGATCGTTTCCAGAAATTAAGTAACTTGAACCAAGATCTTCTCCTCCTATGACTAACTTTGTATGTTATTTCAGGTTTATCTTGACCCTGTTGTACATCGTCTCTTTCTCTCATTAGGAATTTCTTAAATAAATCAAGTCTTTCGCAGAATACATCATGAACTGCACCGAGATATTTTCGTCTACTAACAGACTCGAGAAAATTTTACTGATCCTTCTCAACTGCCGTCGCCTTCATTGATCTCTTCTTGTACCATTTTATCATTATGAATTCCCATTATACAGGTGAACACAGATAGGCTGGAACTGGGGAATGTTGGTTGGATGCCCTTCCTAACTCGCTACATATTAAGGATATCGATGAAAAGCTATTGATGTTGGGTAAGATCTGTAAACCACTTTCTCGTAGAATATGCTGGTTGGAAATTTTATAAGAAATTTGCCATGTCTGTACCCTACAAATTCAGGAAGATATATATATATATATATACATATATATATATATATATATATATATATATATATATATATATATATATATATATATATATATATATATATATATATATATATATATATATATATATAGAGAGAGAGAGAGAGAGAGAGAGAGAGAGAGAGAGAGAGAGAGAGAGAGAGAGAGAGAGAGAGAGAGAGAGAGAGAGAGAGAGAGAGTGATTTAAGTACAATTTTACCTACTCGGAGATGACATTTAAAATGCAAAATGCATATAAAAAATCTGTCATGAAATGTCTCTCCTTGGTGTAACATCCGTTTAAGTACGAAAATGTTACAAAATAATTGAGGTGATCTCCAGAATATAAAAAAAAAATACGAGTTATATTTCTTCTCTCTCTTTCGAAATCGAAGTCAAATGTATCCGCGTCTCTTACTGTTCTCATTCATAATATCAGTGCCCTTAGGGGACAAGCAGGACATTAGACATCAACAAGTGGGAGCTGATAAAACAATAAAGAGATCAGAGCGCTCTCTCTCTCACAAACACACAAAAGACTAGTATTTAGTCTCTTTCTATCTATCTGTCTTTCTCCATCTGGCTATGTATATACCTATTTATGTATCTCTATTCCCACCACCATATCTCTCACATCCCTTCCTGGCTACCATCATAATGTTTCATCCAACACATTCCTCCCTATTCCCACCTCCAAAGTCGACTCACAAGATCGCAACCAATTAAGAACAACAGTGGGGTACAGTACACAATACTTTTCCGCATTACCGCAAAGTACTGTTTATTTACTATTCATTTAATCTAGGATAATCTACTATGCTTCCAATTGCCCAAAAGAAGTTATACATCTAATACCACACTGTATCTGTATTTACAAATGAAAACTTGGAAAATATTCCGGAAGTAGAATCCATTTACAGAGACAGTCCCGATAATATACTTAGTTCAATAAATATTACGAGAGAGGAGGTAATAAAAGAAATAGATAAATTAAAGGCTCATAAATCTCCGGGACCTGATGGAATATATGCTAGAATATTAAAGGAATGCAAGGAAGAGCTTAGTTGTCCACTAACTGCATTATTTAATAATTCAATAAAATTAGGATCGGTACCCATGGAGTGGAAATTGGCAGATGTGGTACCAATATTTAAAAAAGGAGAACGAGTTAAAAAGAATAATTATAGGCCGGTAAGTTTAACGTCAACAGTGGGTAAGATTCTAGAATCCATAATTGCAAATAAAATAAGGGCACATCTAGAATTACACAGACTGATAAAACTTTCACAACACGGGTTTCTTAAGGGTTTTTCGTGCCTTACAAACTTACTGTCTTTTTATTCAGAAGTTTACGAGGCAGTAGATTGTGGCAAAGAATATGATACAATATATCTAGATTTTAGCAAAGCTTTTGATAGAGTTCCTCACAAAAGATTAGTTAAAAAGCTGGAAGCTCATGGTATAGGAGGAGCTGTGCTCAGATGGATCAAACAATGGTTAAAAGACAGAAAACAGAGGGTTTGCATAAATGGAGAGAAATCAGAGTGGGGCTCGGTTACTAGCGGGGTACCACAAGGCTCGGTACTGGGTCCCCTATTATTCATCGTATATCTAAATGATCTGGATTCGGATATCAGTAGTAACCTAAGTAAATTCGCAGACGACACTAAAATAGGTAGAACTATAAATGGAAAAGAAGACATTCATGCTTTACAGGAAGATCTAAATAGATTATCTGAATGGTCGGACAAATGGCAAATGGAATTTAATGTTGAAAAATGTAAAGTAGTTAAAATGGGTACTATAAAAGACAATACTAGTTATAAGCTAAATAACCATGAAATCATGAGTTCTCAGTGTGAAAGGGATTTGGGAGTTCTTGTGAGTAGTAGTCTTAAGCCAAGAGAGCAATGCACAGCAGTCAGAAATAAAGCAAACAGAATTTTAGGATTTATCTCAAGAAGCGTTAGCAATAGGACGGAAAAAGTTATTTTGCAGCTCTATCTTGCATTAGTTAGGCCCCATTTAGATTATGCTGTGCAATTCTGGTCACCCTATTATAGAATGGAAATTGAATCCTTGGAGAGAGTGCAGCGAAGAATGACCAAGATGATACACAATATCAGAAATCTACCATATGAGGACAGATTAAAAAAACTTAATCTACATTCTCTAGAGAGGCGAAGAGTTAGGGGGGATATGATTGAAGTGTATAAATGGTTTAAAGGGATTAACAAGGGAGATATTAATAAAGTTTTAAAAATTCATGATCAAACCAGAACTCGTAATAATGGATTTAAGCTTGATAAATTTAGGTTCAGAAGGGAAATTGGTAAAAATTGGTTTGGTAATAGAGTAGCTGATGCATGGAACAAGCTTCCTAGTATGATAGTAAATGCCAATACCTTAGACACCTTCAAATGTAGATTAGATAGACATATGACAGAGGTAGGGTGGGTATGAATAGGTTAGTGCTTATTAGAAAAATCATAAAAAGAAAAATAGAATAAATAAGTAGAGTAGAATAGAATAGGTTAGACATGCTGAAAATACAATTCAAAAATGGAGCTGCCTCGTGTGTGCCAGTAGGCATGTTGCAGTGTCCTCTATTCTTATGTTCTTATATATCACCGCTAAGATCTGTTACTGACCAATTTTATGCATTATCTCCCGGCCCTCAATTGAAACCTGACTTTAAGCAGCGGTTAGGTTAGGTTAGAATTTGAGCTTGGCCTCTATCAGTAGCGACCAACTAATGATTACGGATCTTCAATTTACCCCCAACTGAAGAATTAGGCCCTATAATAATTTAAGTTCTTAATTCTTCATGGAGCTGGCATCTCCCTTACCATCAAAGTAGGGCATTCAGTCTTGCTCTATTCTCGCTGAATAATCCCATAACTACTTTACTTTCGTACCCATTATCATCACTTACCACGCACAAAATACTCGACGATTTTCCATCATACGGTACATATTCTATGCTGTCCCCTGTGACTAATTTTAGAAGTCAAAGTACTTTATGCTTCTATTCTGTCGTTGTCTCAAACACCTCCCCGAGGACGGCAATAAAGTCAAAGGACAAAAATTCACAGGAAAAAGTCACAGAAATTAAATTCTAACCTGAGATTTATTACCAGTGACTATTTTACCTGGGTTCTATAACCCACCCAACTTAACCTGTGAATTTTTACCTGGATTCTATCAACCACCCATAATATTCCACCTTTTTCCTCACTATCACCATAAATCCCCCCCCCACCCACACACACACCTGAATTGCACATCCTGCTTTACTGCTTCATCTCAGCCTATATCAAATAAGCCGATAATCTTGTAGGCTTAACGAAATAATCTTACAATATCTACAAACCGATAAGATTAAGGGATCTTATATTGGCCTGGTATCTAACTGGGGCAACCTCATGATCACATAAATGTAAGTTATTAATCTAGAAGATTTACAATGAACTCTTCAAGGTATTACACACACACACACACACACACACAATGGTATACTTTTTGCTATAAATGAATACACAGGTAAATAAAGATACATAATTGTCTACAAAACATTTATGAGGCAGCAATATTTCTTCCAGTGGTATATTGAGAGAGAGAGAGAGAGAGAGAGAGAGAGAGAGAGAGAGAGAGAGAGAGAGAGAGAGAGAGAGAGAGAGAGAGAGGAGAGAGAGAGAGAGAGAGAGAGAGAGAGAGAGAGAGAGAGATATTCACTATTAATTTATGTTTGCCATGAACTAAGAAAGTATTTCCTTCAGTATAACATCGGATGAAAAAACTCCATTCCATAATCAACTCTGGAGGCAGCAGACCCGTGCTTGAACCAACTGTTGGGCATTAGGGCGTCCAACCCCAGATTCCCAGCTCCAATCTGCCTGTGCCTACCCCCCATTCGAAGAAGGATTAATAAAGACATAAACCAACACTTCGAATGACTCCGGTAATAAAGTCAAAGGAATAAGTCACAGGTTAGGTTAGGTTAGGTTAGGTTAGACATTTAACCTGTGACTTTTACTTGTGATTTTTTTTTATCTAGATTCAGTTAAACATGCACAAAAGCTATTTCACGGTGTTGGCAGAGCTATTGGCTTCCAGACATAACAATGATAAGGACATTTTACACAGTAAACGTGGTCTTGTATATTAAGATTGCCTTTTGTATTCTTCGTTATTTATTTTTTTTCCTCTTCAGTTAAGTTATGGACAATGAACGAAAGTTACATAAAAACATAAAAAATCATTATTACTTTTCTATTCAATTCAAGTCGGTTCTCTCCCTCAAAAGAAAAAAAAAATGAAAACGAGAGCTATAAAGAGATGCGACGGTTTCATCATGGAAATTCAGGTTTTTTCAGGATTGAAACAGACAATAAACAAATACTTTCATCTAATGAGGGTGAAGAAATCATATAGATTATTTAGTACAGCTTCCTAGATTTCTGGTAGCCGCCGTGCTTGAGTGGCAACGCTCAAGACCTTGATTCATCAGGTCGTGAGTTCGAGGTCCGTCACGGTCTGAGGATTGAAAGGGCACTCATTCAGGGTACTGGTCGCACTTGTCAAAACCAAAGTCCTTCGCAAGAAGGCACCGTCCTATCCCTTAATAGAAAAGGGAGTCCGTGACGTAAAAAAGTACGTATTCGAATACAATTTTTCAAAAGCGATACAGAATAAAAGAATGCAAAAGAGATGGGGCAAAGGTCCAAAAGAACTAGAGGTGAAACCAAGTTATAGGATAGGCCTAATTGAGGAATATAAACAATACAATCATCATTCTAAATCAGGCCTATGTCTTATTATATACTAATAATAATGATGGTGGTAGTAATGGTAATGATAATAGTGATGATGGTAGCAATAATAATAATAATGTAAATTTGGAAGAACATAGTGCATTCAATAGAAGTACTGATGTCTTTAACCCTACTACAGTAGATTGTAATACAGTAATCTTAGTAATAAAAAATCTGAAAGACTCTAATGCATATGGATCAGATGGAATTTGTTTTCGTTTTATTAGAGATTCATTATTTGTAATAGCTTATTATCTGACGGTAATAATCAATACTTCCATAGTTACCAATATCTACCCAGATTTATGGAAAAATCCCCATGTAATTCCTGGTTTTAAAAATGGAAATCCTGACGACGTCTCTAACTATAGACCAATCTCTTTACTACCAATTTTATCAAAGATACTTGAAAAGATTGTTGCAAATCAGTTAAGTGAGTTTCTTGAAAAAAATAAACTTATTGCAAAAAGTCAACACGGTTTCAGGCCAAAATTATCAACTGAAACTGCCTTATTGAAAATATCAGATGAAATATACAAAAATATAGATAATAAGAAAATATCATTGCTACTACTACTCGATCTTTCTAAAGCTTTTGATAGTGTAAACCATAGTATATTATTAGAAAAATGCAAAAAAATGAACATTGACCCAAGCTGGTTCGAGAACTATTTAAAAAACCGCTACCAGTCAGTCAGAATAAAAGATACAGTTTCAAGTTCCAAGAAGGTATTGTTTGGGGTCCCTCAGGGATCGATCCTAGGACCTATACTTTTTCTAATATATGTAAACGATCTAGTAAAATATTTACCTAACTGTTATGTCATTCAATATGCTGACGATACTCAAATCTTAATTGAAGGAGAAATTAATGATTTAGAAAATATTATTCGTAGAGCAGAAGAAATTTTGTATATGGCTAAACGTTACTTTCTAAAAAATGGACTGTTACTTAATGAAACTAAAACCCAATCTATTCTTATCGGATCCAGACAATTATTATCAGAAGTTGATGACAATCTTCATATAAATTTTAACGGTAATATCATTAAGCCAATGAACTCGGTAAAGAACCTAGGTGTCTATTTTGACCGTTACATGAATTTTGAAATGCATATAGATGAAATTTATAAAAAAGTAATGGGTACTCTAATATATCTAAATAGGGTAAAAGACTCATTTGAAACATCAACTCGTATAATAATTGTCCAGTCCTTAGCTATGAGTTTAATTAATTACTGTCTCAAAGTTTGGGGATGTACAAATAAGACTCAATTACAAAGAATACAAAAGTTACAAAACTTTGCAGCACGAGTGGCTGTTGGCAATGTAAGAAAATACGAGCACATCTCTCCTGTTTTAAAAGATCTAGAATGGATAAAGATTAGAGATAAATATGTTTTTGATATATGTACCTTTGTTTTTAATATACTAAGAAACAATATTCCTGATTGCTTGTATAATTTTTCTACAGTAAGCTCAGTTACCGGGTTAACTACCCGTCAAGGGGAAGATTTATTATAATATACTAGTTACATATCGTTCCCTGTTTGTTATAAAGATTCGTTGGATTTCGTATATTCATGTTTCTTAAGAGGAATATAGAGTTTGAAATATGTTTTTAATGAATTCACGAGGGTGTTTGATGCCACTGGAATGTGATTCCTACCTCTTGAAAATATCTTCAGTCGGTTTAAACCAATGGGTTGCGTTAAATCTGGTTAGGTTAGGACCTAACCTAACCGAAAATAAACTAACCCAACCTAACCTAACCTAAGGGTTTAAAATTCAAACCAATTAATGATAAACTAAATTTTCAGAATTAAGAATCACACTCCAATGTCACTCAGAGCTATTATATATTTGTTATTTTTACCATATATTAAATCCTCGTATTCATCCGTGGTTTACCATAAGATATTAAGAAAGTAAATTGAGATGCAGTTAACATTAATTCATATTCATACATAAATAAGTTAATCTACATTAGAAAGATTCTTCTAAGATTATCAGAGCGGGTCTAATAAGATTTCCTGAACACGTCTATTAGAGATCACATGATGCCAACCGGGAAGAATTAAAACACAGGCCTTTCCTGACGAAACTGATCTGTCGCAAACAACTTTCCTTGAATATCAATAGGTAACAAAATATTCCATTCCCTGTCTCTTATTATTCTAGTCATGAATGTATCTTTCTAAGTCAGTTAACACAACCGGCAAGCCATTTAAATGAGAGAATTCATCCGCTACGGTACTAACTGTCAAGTGATACAGTGTCTGGAGTCTTGATGTGTCCTCCCTCACCACATCCATGCATCTACCCATTGACGACCTATCTCCTTCCTACCTGGTAGATCCAGCCTCAGTATCTTTCTCTCAACATACCCCTCATCCCTCTTCAGCATATGCACAAACCATTACAGTCTCACTTCTCCCAATAGTGCAAAAGTATGAGGAAAAACAATATTGGCGCCTGTATTTTGGTAATCATTATAAACTCAAAGTGAAAAGAATAATTAATCTGAATAAAATAAAATAAAATTTTCAGCGAGTTTCAAGAAATCAGAGAGAACAGAATCACGCAATGCATTGTTAAGTTATAGAATAAGAGCCAGATTGTCTTAAGACTTAATGAAAAAGAAAGGCCAAAAGCATTTAGACCGGTTTCACACCAAAGTGGCACGTCGCACGTGGCATGCCAAATGGCACGCCAGTTGAAAACGAACATCGGGAAATATACGAAACCTTTCACACAGAAGTGGCATGGCACGTCCCATGTGCCACGTGCGACTTGCGTGCCACTCTGAGTGGCATGCAAGTCACACGTGGCACACGGGACGTGTCACGCCACTTCTGTGTGAAAGGCTTCATATATTTCAGATGTTCGTATTCCACTAGTGTGCCACGTGGCATGGCACGTGCGACGTGCCACTTTGGTGTGAAAGCGGCCTTAATTTTTCCCACTAGAAGATATATATTCAATTTATTCTCTCTCACATTTACGTGTTGTAATTATTTAAAAGCAGACATTTTGTTTACTTGTTTATTAATGCATTAAAAGCAGCATAAGGTAGTTTGCAAAGCGTGAGAAATCTTGGATTATTTGATCACTGGACTGCGGCGAAGCAATATATTTTGGGCCATTGTTTTATGTGAATACAGCTTCCCACAAAACTCTCTCAATCTGGAATATATATATATCTTATTTGAATACCCAATGTACTTTGGATATAAAGGTTTATTATTATTATTATTATTATTATTATTATTATTATTATTATCTCTCTCTCTCTCTCTCTCTCTCTCTCTCTCTCAATGTCAAGTTTTTATCATTATGATAAAGATTCTCTTACTATTTTTATTCTTTTTATTCTTATTCTAATTCTTATTCTTATTCCTATTATTATTATTATTATTATTATTATTATTATTATTATTATTATTATTACTATTATTATTATTATGATTATCGAAGAATAATCATTAAGCAACAGACTGAAATGCTCGTTAGTCACCTGAACAGCTAACAGCCAGGTCAAGCAGAAGGATAAAACTAATTCTAGGACTCTTATAGATCTGATAATAACAAATAAAGTGGAAAGTATACCCTATTGGGACGTAGTTCCCTGTCCAATTGCAGACCACGAGCTGAACATTGCTATGCTAAACATAAACAAGCCCAAAAGGAAGCCCTATACAAGACATTCCGGTGTCTAAAAAATTACTCCCCTGATATCTTTTGTGAAACATTAATCAACAACACAAATGTATTTAATAGAATTAAATACACAGATAACGTTGATTTGCAGGTTGAGATTCTAACAAAAGTCTTCCTTGAATGCTTAGATAGTTATGCACCCATTGTAACAAGAAAAATAACCCGCCCCTCAGCCCTCTGGCTAACTAATAACATCAAAGAGGCAATGCATATCAGAAATCAAATACAAAAAGAGCTAAAAATTAATAGATATGATATGACTCTCCGAGAACGTTATAAAACAGAAAAGAAACGTGTCAGATCTCTCATCAGGGTAAGTAAAAAATGACTTTTACAAAAAACAATTTAATGACTCTAGACATGATACAGCAACAACATGGAAAGTGATAAGAAGCATGATACCAAATGAAAAGAGTACCTCAGAAAGTTATGAAAATATACCTGAGTTGAAAGACAAAGCAGAAAACTTTAATAACTATTTTGCTAACGTTGGCAAAAATACATATGAAAAAACTCAAGAAAACATCAACTAAGTGAATATGAGTAATTGCTTAAATGACAATTCTTCCAATGTAAACACAAGAGAGTACTTTAAGATAAATCCTATCGATTGTGCTACCCTAATTCTTACCATAAAGAGCCTAAGAAACTCTGGCTCTTATGGTTCAGATGGTATACCATTTCAGTTCATCAAAGATGCTCTACACATGATTTCATCCTATATTCTGACTATTATGAACACTTCCATTGTTACTAAAAAGTTTCCCGACTCTTGGAAAATATCACATGTAATACCTCTGCATAAAAAGGGGGACAGAGAAGATGTGACAAACTATCGTCCCATTTCTCTGCTACCGATTTTCTCAAAAATATTAGAAAAAATTGTTGCATGCCAACTTATATTTAGAGTCAAATAGACTATTAACGATTAACCAACATGGTTTCAGACCGAAACTCTCGACGGAAACTGCACTGCTTAAAGTTACGAATAGTATCTATAAAATAGATATGAAAAAAATATCTCCGCTTGTATTATTGGACTTATCAAAAGCCTTCGACAGTGTAAACCATGAAATTCTTTTAAGTAAATGTACTAGCTGGTTTAGCGAGTATCTATCTAATCGTAAACAGTCTATACGTCTTAACAACATTATCTCTGTGCCAAAAAATGTATCATTTGGTGTTCCACAGGGATCAGTACTTGGTCCTATCCTCTTCTCCATTTATGCAAATGATCTATCTTCTTTCATTTCTGACTGTCTAGTCGTACAATATGCAGATGATACTCAACTACTCCTTAGTGGTGATATTAATAATCTCCCAGAGCTAACTTTAAGAGCAGAAAACACTATGTCAAAAATTAAAACCCATTTTCAAGAAATTGGGCTGTTAATTAACGAAAGTAAAACACAGTGCATATTTATTGGTTCAAGGTTCCACATAGCACAAATTCCAGAAAACACAACATTTAATTTTTGCGACAATATTATCACACCTAGCAAAACAGTAAAAAACCTAGGAATTCACTTTGATAACTACATGTTGTTTGATTCCCACATAGATAAAGTATGCAAAAAGGTTACAGGAACATTAATGTACTTATCACGTATAAAAGACAATTTTGAGACTACCACTCAAATAACTGTTGTTGAATCTCTAGCCCTAAGTCACATTAATTACTGCACAACTGTTTGGGGAGCTACCACTAAGACTCAGATAAACAGAATACAGAAGCTTATTAATTTTGCAGCTCGAGTTGCCCTAGGAGGAATAAGAAAATATGACCACATCACACCAGCTCTCAATAAACTTGGGTGGCTGCGGGCAGAAAACAAGGTCGCTTATGCTATTTATATTTTTGTATTCAAACTTTTGGACCATCATTATCCTAGCTGGCTATTTGATTTAAAAACAATCAGGGATATAAGGGGAACCAACACAAGACAGAGCAGTGAGCTCTTTATTAAGAGAACAAACACAGCAGCAGGTTCAAAGATGATCACTATCAAAGGGCCAACACTCTGGAATAATATTCCAGAGCATCTTAAAAATGCATCCTCCTTCACAGCTTTCAAAGGCAAACTATATAGTTTTCTTTTGGACAAATAGTTGCTGCTCATTAAGAACTAATTATTCTCATTGTAAGGAAAACAAATATGGAAATGATGCCGATAATAACGATCCTGTATCTAGTGTCATACTTACTACTTTATTATTAACATTATTGTTAACATTTTTATTACAGCATTATTATTTTCTATGAAAGCTACATTTAATTTAACTATATGTATTACCCTCTTATTTATTAGTTTAATTACATGTCTACTTATAAGTTACCATTCATGTTGAATAACCATTGTACAAAATGGAAATAAATGTTTGTTTGTTTGTTTGTTTGTCCATGTAGTATATCAGTATGGAATGGTCATCTCGATCTAACCTTCTTCACACTCAACTATACAGGCACACCTTAGCAAGAGGGTCTGCTCCTCTCTTTCTACCTCTCTCTATTTCATTTCCATGCTCTTCCCCCAAATCCTTTCCATCTTACTCCCTCTTCTGCAGTGATGACATCCTGAATAGGGGCTGTCGATCCTTACTGAAGAGGACACTTGCCACTTACACTGTGGATGACACAAATAGGGTGGTGGGGGAATTGTGATAGTCCTTTATGTCCAAGGAACTAAGAGGAGTGACCAAGGAATATTAGCCTCTGGTTAATGTGTGCTTTGACTAGGCCACCCCCTTGAAAATGGGATTACACCCCTCTTATGTGTGTATGTAATATAAAAATGTTAGGAAGTAAGGGGTGAAGGAATTGACAGGATATTGTTAATAAAAATTGATATAAAGAAAAAAATTAAAAGTAAACCAGATAAAAACCTTAAAAAAAAATCTAAACAAATAACAAGGGTATCCAAGTGGACTTTAGCCCGATTTCTTAAACAGTGTAAACCTAGGATACCATATTGTTAGTTAGCTAGACACACACAAAATGGATTTCATAAACACATCTGACGAGGTTCTGTGTATGGCTAGGAACCCACATGGGATCCTAGCCATATACAGAACCGCGTCAGATGTGTTTATGAAATCCATTTGTGTGTGTCTAGCTAACAAACAATATGGTATCCTAGGTTTACACTGTTTAAGAAATCGGGCCTTTGACGGAGGGAGAACTTCCATTGTCTACGTGTGAGGAATTACGCAACGGCAGAAAAAGGAAAAGAATGAACAGAGAGACGGACAGACAGGACACACAGAGGGGTATATAAGTCACTATAGAAAACGTAAGCACAATTTAAACAATTGAGGTTCATAACCTACTCGACAGATATTTCATTTTTTACGTAAAGGCAAAAGGCAACGTGAGATGTGGACAACTCAACTGCCATTGTTCTGAAGATGAAAAACAAGATGACAGAGTTTTGAAACTAGTGACACTTTTAGCAGTGAATTTTACACTACTACTACTACTACTACTACTACATTTTTATAATCAATGCAATAAAATTTAAAAGAATTACCTCAAACTCAAAATAGGTTGCCTACTACTACTACTACTACTACTACTACTACTACTACTACTACTACTACTAATAATAATAATAATAATAATAATAATAATAAGCTCTTTGAGATATTTATACATATATCTTCTAGTTAAGAGCGAAAATACAAGTGTACAACAAAATATGTATAAAGGAATATATCTTCGCATACAAAAAGTTCTAAAAGAAAAGCCACAAACGAACTATATATAAGAACCTCCAAGACAAAGAAAACACTAAAAAGCTTCAAAAGATAGAGTACATCTTTGTAACTAAATTCTCTAAAACAAGAAAAAGAAAGAATAACATGACCCCAGGACAAAGACAATAAAATGAGTAGTGATATATAAAGAAGAAGAAGAAGAAGAAGAAGAAGAAGAAGAAGAAGAAGAAGAAGAAGAAGAAGAAGAAGAAGAAGAAGAAGTAGTGAAATTCTCCCTACAGACTCCGCATCTTCGCCATGGGCCTCACCCAAACTCCCGTTTCCTGTCGAACAAACACCTGTTTAATAGACAGAGAAAGAGAAAAGAAATAAAAAGAGATCACTCCATCCCGCAGGTGTGTCTCTTTATCCCTCTCTCTCTCTCTGTCTGTGTATCCTGCCTTTATCCTATATTCTTTTGTTTCATTTCTGGGGCCATTATAAACCAGAGTCGATATTATTGATGTTTTTGTAGACGAGAAACAAAACTTACATTATTGAAAAGTTCTCGTGTTCTTGCCAGTAAACTGTCAATATTTTTTTGGTCGATTATGTTTGACTAACTGTATATAACTATTTTCTAACCATAATAAGAGTACAGAATACGTTACTGACATTAAAAAACAAAACAAAAATGTTTTAACTGTAAAGGTAGACATCAAAATAGTTATGAAATAAAAAATATAATATGATAATTCGTCTCACAAAAATCCGGTATTCTATCTAAAGAGGTAGATACCAAGAATATATCGCTGACATTAAAAAGTATTAATTGTGAAGGTAAAGACCAAAATAGCAACGAGATAAAACACTATAATTACTCGTGTTACAGCAACACGGTATTATGTATATAAAGTAAAAAAAAATACATTACCCAATTAATAGTAAACTTATCAAATTACATCATATTTGACCTTAAAACTAACCTCTAAACCTAAAGACCAAGTACTTAGACAAGAACAGCTTCCAGCCATTCAATAACAAAACAAAACAAAAATCTTCTTTCACCATATTTAAAAACATCCATTGCTTGCCTATTTAGGGAATCTAGAGCAGTCCGTCAACAGAAAAAGATCCTTCTCTTGCCTATCTATAGCAAGCAAAATGCGCCGTCAACAGACAAGGCATCCTTTGTTTGGCTGTCTAGTGAATCCAGAACACCCTGTCTCCGGAAAACATCCATTGCTTGCCTCTCCAGAGCAAGCAAAGTACTCCGTCTACAGAAAAACATCTATTGCTTGCCTATCTAGAGCACGAAAAGTACTCTGTCTACAGTAAAACATCCATTCCTTGCCTATCTAGAGCACGAGAAGTGCTGTGTTCACAGAAAAACATCCATTGCTTGCCTATCTAGAGCAAGAAAAATTCTCCGTTTACAAAAAAAAAAAAAAAAAAAAAAAATCCATTGTTTGCCTATCTAGATCACGAAATGTTCTCCGTCTACCAAAAAGAAAAAAAAAATCCATTGGTTGCCTATCTAGAGCACGAAAAGTGCTCTGTCTACATAAAAACGTCAATTACTTGCCTGTCTTGTAAACACATAACACTCATTCGAGAGAAAAAATATCCTCTGCCTGCCTATCTAAAGGATAAAAAGTGCTCTATCTACAGAAAAACATCCATTGCTTGCTTGTCTATGCATGCAGACAGTAATAACGATGTTTTTCCCAACATTACTGGAACTACAGTCTACTTAACATCATAATTACGTGGATGAGAGATCTCCCTCTTGTTATTTAATGAAAATAAATAAAAAACCGAAGGCTAGTATCACACAAGGGTTCGAGGATAATAAAATTATTATCTTCATTATTATTATTATATTATTATTATTATTATTATTATTATTATTGTTATTATTATTATTATTATTATTATTATTATTATTAATATTATTATTATTATTGTTGTTGTTGTTATTATTAATATTAGTTATATAAACTAGAGTAATTTTATTGGGGGGAATGGACTTTAAATGTATAGCTGGGAGACGGGTAACTACGAGGAACTCTCTTCCAATTAAACCAAAAGGGTGAGAGAACACAAGACATAATTCTTTAATGAAGTGCCATTGCTTAAACCGGACGAGCCAAGGTACACTTTAGTACAGAGAGAAGCGAGTACTATATTAAGCTGAAACTTGATACCCTAAGTATAATTAGAGCAATGATCAGTCTAGCCGCAAAAACTGGAAAATATATTATGAAACAAGATATGAGGAATCAGAGAGGAAGGAGGGACGTGGGGAAGAGGAGGAGGTGAAGAGGAAGAGATGAGAGAGAGAGAGAGAGAGGAGAGAGAGAGAGAGAGAGAGAGAGAGAGAGAGAGAGAGAGAGAGAGAGAGAGAGAGAGAGAGAGAGAGAGAATCAAAGGGGAAAAAGCTGGGGGGGGGGCTAGAGAATGGGAGGGTAAATATGAAAGGAGAACTGAGGAAGGATTGCTAGGCAAGCTTCATATGGAGGAAGTCAATTGCATACATACAGAGATACATACATACATCTTTCCGTCCATACATACGTACATGCGTGCATACATAAAATAAGATTAAAACAAAAATATATAAGTATGAAATCTTAATCATACAAAACTAACGATATATATATATATATATATATATATATATATATATATATATATATATATATATATATATATATATATATATATATATATATATATATATATATATATATATATATATAATGGAGGAAGAGGAAGGGGGGAGGAGGAGGAGGAGGTATCCACAGAACACAAAGGAATAATGACAGTAATTTGCAATTAACGAAGGATTGGAGATATAAATATATATACATTAATAAAGAACCACCAGCCAGCCTGTGTAATTTACCTTAATGACTGTATCAGCGGATGTTTACTAATTATATAAAACCCTAAATAGTGTTCACATTGCAAGCGATAAGAAAAAAATATCATGGATTCGCTTTCCTCGAGTTATCAACGCGTAAAAATTCACCATATCTCTTCTCTTAAATAAAAAAAAATATATGCATCTTGTTATGGAGCTAGAGGAAATTATTGATGGATGTCTATCCTAACGCCCAGCAGAAGGACAAAACCATTGTAAGTCGCTTACCCACTCCAGCCCTCTTATTACTGTGTAGCTGTGATCGGTTTTACGTCACGGAGTCCCTTTTCTACTAGTTTAAGAGCTAGGAAGCGAGCATTACAACTCTGCTCGGTGGCCATTAATGTATAGCTGCTGTTTTAGATGTTTTATCTAGATTAAAAACAGTAATCTCGAAGCAAATAATGCTAAGTACAAAAATGAGGATTTTTTAAAGAATAGTAATCCCCAGAACCTCATGTAAATCTAAATTACAAAGTAAATTGTTATGTTAGGTAAAATGACTTAAACTTGTGCAATTTATGACTTCAACGGAAGTTTGTAAACAAAGAGAAAGAAAGTTTAGAAAATATTCTTCGTTGCTTTGAAATGTGAGGTCAGTGTGTATGAACAGAGCGTTGTTGAATTCATAATATATATATATATATATATATATATATATATATATATATATATTATATATATATATATATATATATATATATATATATATATATATATATATATATATATATATGAGAGAGAGAGTCAAATTAATACGAGTAAATAAGATATATGTTTAGTATCTAGTATTTAGGGTTTGTATCACACACACACACACACACACAGAGAGAGAGAGAGAGAGAGAGAGAGAGAGAGAGAGAGAGAGAGATCGGAAATCAAAATTTGGAAAAAAATCGAAGCCAGCGAAGCATTTACTTATCCAGAAAGAAAGAGCCAGTTACAAAAGGCGATCAAACATCTTACTGGTAGATCGTGAAGCTATCTCAGTGATAAGCAAATAATCACTTAACCATCAGTCAGACACGCATGCAAACGCTCCCCGAAGGGATGCTAATGATTACAGACAAAGAAACGTTACTTAACGAAGCAAAACGGTAAACAGTGAAAAATGCACATTGGCGCGAGTAGGGCTGCAAATGTAAACAACAGGCTTGTGCGATGGCGGAGCTCTTCTCAGCGCAAGACTTCTGATATTATAACACTCCGCAAATATATCAATGCAGATGTGAATGCACTTTATTCTCTTCCTACCGTGAAGGTATAAGTCTCAAGACCATGCACAAAGCTGATTAAACATATCGTCGTTATAACAATGCATATTGCATTTACAATGCATTTTATAAGTTTTTGTGATATATACAGTAAAGGGAATTTGAGAATAAAATCAAGGACATCACAGAGAGAGAGAGAGAGAGAGAGAGAGAGAGAGAGAGAGAGAGAGAGAGAGAGAGAGAGAGAGAGAGAGAGAGAGAGAGAGATTCTCAAGGATAGCAAGAAAAGATCTTTTGACCCCTGGAAGGGCGCAGTTCTAAAAAAGGATGATTGATTGAAGGGCCTTGCGACGGGTTTCATAGGAAGAAGGGAGAAAAACGCAGTATTAGACGCAAAGATAGATGGTCTGGGGACTTCGAGCACTTCAGGTGAACGCCTTAAAACGTTGGTAATTAGAAGGGACACCTGCTTATAAGTCACATCTTAAGAAACGTTAATAAAAGGTTTTGATCTTCAGGAAAGAAACATATCACCAAAAGGGGTTTGTTTAGTAGCTTAATTTTAATATGAAAAAAATATCAATAATTCTCAAAGTACTGGCACAACCACATTGTTACAGGAACGAACTAAAACTAGCTGACATTGTTACCATGCACGCAGTACTGAGGGTCATTCACTGTTGCCAAGGTAAACATGATTTTGCACAATTTATACATACCATTTATTTGTAACTTCCGGTTTCAATACAAATTACAAGTATACCTAGATTTATAATGGTACACGTGAGTTGCTAATATAACCATCATTATGTTAGAAAACGAATCTAACAGAAAACGTCAATGTTTGTTACTGGTGTGCAAGCTTACGTGTACCGTGTGATTTATGTCAAGAAGGGTGAGCAAACTCGACTGACCAGTTGGGTTTGCAAATGAGATCAAGTCGAGTCATTTAATGGCTAATTATGATGAATGAACATGATCCAAACTTGGGGACATTAACTGTATATTATTCTCAAGTGAGTTAAGCTTGTGTCAAGAATACAGAAATGGTAGCTAAACTTTAAAAATATTACTATCATAAACTTTCCATTCAGTATCGGTATTGGTCGTGAACACTATAATTCTGCGTAGGAGACATGCAGTAGAATAGATCACCCTACGTTGTAGAATCAAAATTCATGGGGAATTTCAATGCCTTTAAATACTCACCTGCAAATAATTATCACTACTTAAATGCCTGCTTACGTGGCTGCCTTGGGGGAGCGGTAAAGCTTGCGGCTTTGATTCTTCAGCTCATGGCTTCAAGGCCTGCCACAGTCTGAGGCTAGAAAAGGACACTCACTCAGTAATGGTTGATTTTGGCAAAACCAAAGTTCTTCACAAGAAGGCAATATCCTAGTCCTAAATAAATTAGAAACTCCAATACGGAAAATAGATCACATATATGCAAACTTCTCATATGTTATAAACTTGCATGCATTTTACTGACATCGTTATTTATACAGCAACTAATAAAAAGTTGTCATAGTGGCTGGGGGGGGGGGAGTACTAAATGCTGCATAGGGGGACTATGGCAAATCCTGTGTTCCTTGCAGATGTTGTTGAACGAGTAACGCAGATGTGTTACGCAGATGTTTGCCGGCAGTAAAAAATCCGCAAGCATAACTAAGAGGGTAAATAGCATGCAGGTAGGAAAAGGGACCAGACTGAATCTACATTAAAAAGGGAGAAGTAAATTGGAAAAATGGAGAGGACGGTTTAAGAAATATAAAATAAAATAATAAAAAAAAAAACAGTGACAGAGAGTAAGTACAGTTGGAAAAGGAGAGAGAGAGAGTGAAGTGACATTTTATTCTTTCATACTGAAAAAAATGAGACAAAGAAAATGTCAGAAACTGGAGAGATATCTTTAATGAGAATATAAATAAAAAGAAAGACTAATTTAACACATAAGTTTCATATGTATTAAAAAAACCGATACACGTGAGGTGTTAAATAAAATGGACATTAATCCACAAGTAAGTAATAAACGGTAAAAATATCATGGTGAAAATAAGAAGACATAAGGGAATGTTCATTATTGCAAGCGGAGTAAACACCCTTCAAATATCTGCCAATAAATCAAACAAGTCCTATCAAATATAATACACTTCTTCCCCTATGACCAATTGGAGCATCCTGCTTCAATGACAAATTACTACATTGGGCAGTCAATAATTCTAGGTTTGATCATCATGGGTTGGTCGCCTCCTGAGACAAGCATTTTAACAAATACACTATGGCGGGTCCCATCAATAATAATAATAACGTTCATTACTGCAAGAAAAGTAAGCACTTCTCAAGCCTCTGCCAATAAAGGAGAGGAATCTTATCCACTAATACACATCCTTTCCCTATGACCATGTGGAGCCTATCTGCTTAAATGCCCATCTAACATTGGGTACTCGATGAACCTGGTGATGTCAAAGTTCTTCACTGCAAGGAAAAGTAAATCCTTTTCAAACATCTGCCAGTAAATGAAAGGAATCACCAACTACAACGCACTTTCTTCCCCTACGAGAAAATGAAGCAGCCTGCTTAAATATCTATTTAATCCAGGCCTCTTGATAAATCTTGTCTCTGCAACGTTCATAATTGCAATGACCGTACATATATCTCAGACATCTACCAATAAATGAGAGGAATCCTATCAACTTTAAGCACTTCACTCCCCTACAATCAAATGCCGAAGCCTGCTTATATGCCCATCTAACACTGGGAACTCGATGAAAAATGTCGTTGAGTAACGTTCGTAATTGCAAGGAAGGTATATATTTCTCAACCATCTGCCAATAAATGAGAGGAATCCTGTCAACGGTAAGTGCTTTCATCCCCTACCAGCAAATGGAGCAACCTGCTTAGATGCCCATCTGACATTGGGTACTCGATGAACCTGGTGCTATCAAGTTTCTGAACTCATTGTATAGGAAATAATGTGATCAGGATCATCTTTCATTGAGCTTAAGTGTTTAAGGACAAGGTAAGAAATAATACAGAAGATGAAGTTAAAGAATAATACAGAAGACGAAATTAAAGAATAATCTGGAAGACTTCAAAGATTAATATGGAATACTCAAATGGTTTATTAATAAGGTAAATGTTAATATGGAAGGCTTATGTAGCATATATTACAAAGAATAATCTGGATGATTACCGTGTTTAAAAATCAATGTCTTCTTTTCTGATGTCATAATAAACCTGTATCTTCTTTCTGATGGCACGCACACACACACACACACACACACACACACACACAGATTGCATATTCCTAGACTTCCAGAAAGCGTTTGACACTGTTCCACATGGGAGACTTATTAAGAAGCTGCAATCAATGGCTAGAATAGGTGGAAATGTCTTGGAATGGATAAAAACTTACTTAGAAGGAAGGGAACAGAGGGTTAGAGTAAGACACTCAGTGTCTGAATGGAGAAGAGTTAGTAGTGGAGTCCCACAGGGTTCAGTTTTAGGGCCACTTTTGTTCCTTGTATATGTAAATGACCTACCAGAGTCTGTAAATTCATTCATGAATATGTTTGCAGATGATGCAAAGATTGTGAAGAAAGTAAAAAACGAGAACAATGGTAGAGAACTTCAGGAGGATCTAAATAATCTGCATGAGTGGTCAGAAAAGTGGCTAATGAAATTCAATACCTCAAAATGTAAGGTAATGAGAATGGGTACAAGTGCAAGAAGGCCCAAGCTTGACTACTCGGTGGCTGGAGTACAACTTCAAGAGACAGAAAATGAGAGAGATCTAGGAGTAAACATATTGGCAGATTTGTCTCCAGAAATACATATAAATGGCGTAGTAAGGGCAGCATATGCATTCTTATCAAATGTAAGGGTAGCCTTCAGGCACATGGACAAGGAAATGTTCAGAAATATTTATGTAACCTATGTGAGGCCAAAACTCGAATATGCAGCCCCCTTTTGGAATCCGCACTTGAAAAAGCACATAGCTAAGCTTGAAAAAGTTCAAAGACATGCCACGAAACTGGTGCCAGAAATACGCAATCTCGGTTATGATGAGAGGCTGAGGGAATTAGACTTGCCATCACTCGAAGCTAGAAGAGTAAGGGGGGATATGGTGACAGTCTTTAAATTCCTTCATGGTTATGATAGAGTGGATAGGGATCGATATTTCGATATGGCTGGCTCTAGAACTAGAGGTCATAGTTTGAAGCTTCGGAAGAAAACTTGTTTGCAGGATGTAAGGAAATACTTTTTCAGTGTAAGAGTAGTTGATAATTGGAATTCGCTAAGCGAGGAGGTAGTTAATGCTACCTCAATCCATAGTTTTAAGGACAGGTATGATAAGTATCACTAAGTCTAAAAATGAACCGATCAGGAGACGGGAAGATACGAGCTTTGGGCTCTTTCCCGTAAACACAATTAGGTAATCACAATTAGGTAATCACACACACACACACACACACACACACACACACACACACACACACACACACACATATATATATATATATATATATATATATATATATATATATATATATATATATATATATATATATATATATATATATATATATATAAATAACCAAATAAGCACATTACATATGTGAAAACATGAATGATTTTTTTACCCCGACCGGGACTTGAAGCTAGGACTTATAATTACTGAGTCAAGGCGCTACCAACTACACCACAGAAGGTTGAAAGGAATCAGACCTTATAGCTTATATCTGCTATACTTAGGAATGAACGCATTCTATCTGAATGCCATTAATGTTGAATAAATGCGAAAATATATAGCAGATATAAGCAGAAAATATATAGCAGATATAAGCAGAAAATATATAGCAGATATAAGCAGAAAATATATAGCAGAAAATATATATTCCTTTTAACCTTCTGTGGTGTAGTTGGTAGCGCCTTGACTTAGTAATTATAAGTCCTAGCTTCAAGTCCCGGTCAGGGTAAAAAAATTATTCATGTTTTCAGATAAGTAATGTCCTTATTTGGTTATTCTTGGGCCCGGATGAGATTGGGAGTTGAATTAAATGCGAAAATGAAGCCACAAGTGTGGTTGGGGAATCTGTAATATGAACATAGTGGCATTCAGATAGAATGCGTTTATTCCTAAGTATGGCAGATATAAGCTATAAGGTCTGAGTCCTTTTAACCCTCTGTGGTGTAGTTGGTAGCGCCTTGACATAGTAAGTATAAGCCCTAGCTTCAAGTCCCGGTCGGGGTCAAAAAATTATTCATATATATATATATATATATATATATATATATATATATATATATATATATATATAAATATATATATATATATATATATATATATATATATATATATATATATATATATATATATATATATATATATATATATATATATATATATATATATATATATATATATATATATATATATGGTAGGAAAAGCCCATTAAATAAAACAACGAATATATATATATATATATATATATATATATATATATATATATATATATATATATATATATATATATATATATATATATATATATATATATATATATATAAAGTACTTATTAATTTCGTGACCTAAACTGGTCACCTTCACAAAGTACAATGACAAGAGATACAACTGGCAAAACTTTGAGAAGGTGACCAGTTTAGGTCACGAAATTAATGAGTACTTTTTATATTTATATTTTCGTTGTTTTATTTAATGGTCTTTTCCTACCATTTTAGACTGCATGTTAAAAGTTCAGTGTTATATATATATATATATATATATATATATATATATATATATATATATATATATATATATATATATATATATATATATATATATCCTGATGTGTGAAAACTCTGTATCTTCAATTCGATAAATAAGAAAATATATAATTTGTCTTTAATGGTTAAAAAAAAAAATCTGTATTTTTTTCTAAGAGCAAAAAATCTACATCTTTCTAACAGCAAAAAAATCTATTTTTTTTTTTTCTGAGAACAAAATTATTTGTATCACGTATCGTTCCTTAGATATTGACCTGATTTAATCCTTATAATTATTACATTAGATAATTGACCTGATCTAGTTCTTGTAATTATTAGATTAACTAATGCAATTTTATATAAACTAAATAAATATGTAGGCATAAAATTCAAAAGATATTTATATTTTTTATAAAGGAAACACTTGAAAAAAAAAATCCATCCGTTTTTCCAAATGCAAATAATCGTGATACTGTAGTTTTAAACATACATAAATAACGAGAATATTAAATAAATAAAACTGAAAAATAATAGAAAAAATAAAATCCCAAATCTGAGGTTTTATTGTTATTGGTGATAGCATCGATCTATAAAAAGCGACGCCATTGTTGAAAGTCGACTGTTATTACAAAAATAACAATAGACAGAATGGGTGGAGAAGACGTTGGCATAGTAAAAATAGGCCTATATACAGACTCGTGTGTGTGTGTGTGTGTGTGTGTGTGTGTATGTATATATATATATATATATATATATATATATATATATATATATATATATATATATATATATATATATATATATATATATATATATATATATATATATATGCAAAATAAACTGTTATATCACAGCACAATATGAAACAAAAAAAAGAAAGGCCCATAAATAAAACACAAAAAGAAGCGAAGATGTACTATATATTACGACTGGACTCCAGTCCTCTTCAGGACTGGAGTCCAGTCGTAATATATAGTACATCTTCGCTTCTTTTTGTGTTTTATTTATGGGCCTTTTTTTTTGTTTCATATATATATATATATATATATATATATATATATATATATATATATATATATATAAACAAGAGGTACCATTCTTTCTGTGTGTTCAATAATAATAATAATAATAATAATAATAATAATAATAATAATAATAATAATAATAATAATAATAATAATAATAATAATTAATATTTCCATTTTCATATGAAAAAAGTCAGCATTATCTTCAGGAAATAATTAAGAGGAGAGAAGACACCTGGTTATTACTAACTAGAATAGCAGGAGAAGCTAAAGAAAATCCTAAAGGGTTTTATCAACATTATCAAACAAAATTTAAGGAAAAAGTCGGACCAATTGAAGTAGCCAATGGCCATATCACAGATGACGATAAAGTGATGTGTACATGTTTAAATGATTATTTCTTATCTGTATTTACCAATGAAAACTTGGAAAATATTCCGGAAGTAGAATCCATTTACAGAGACAGTCCCGATAAAATACTTAGTTCAATAAATATTACGAGAGAGGAGGTAATAAAAGAAATAGATAAATTAAAGGCTCATAAATCTCCGGGACCTGATGGAATATATGCTAGAATATTAAAGGAATGCAAGGAAGAGCTTAGTTGTCCACTAACTGCATTATTTAATAATTCAATAAAATTAGGATCGGTACCCATGGAGTGGAAATTGGCAGATGTGGTACCAATATTTAAAAAAGGAGAACGAGTTAAAAAGAATAATTATAGGCCGGTAAGTTTAACGTCAACAGTGGGTAAGATTCTAGAATCCATAATTGCAAATAAAATAAGGGCACATCTAGAATTACACAGACTGATAAAACTTTCACAACACGGGTTTCTTAAGGGTTTTTCGTGCCTTACAAACTTACTGTCTTTTTATTCAGAAGTTTACGAGGCAGTAGATTGTGGCAAAGAATATGATACAATATATCTAGATTTTAGCAAAGCTTTTGATAGAGTTCCTCACAAAAGATTAGTTAAAAAGCTGGAAGCTCATGGTATAGGAGGAGCTGTTCTCAGATGGATCAAACAATGGTTAAAAGACAGAAAACAGAGGGTTTGCATAAATGGAGAGAAATCAGAGTGGGGCTCGGTTACTAGCGGGGTACCACAAGGCTCGGTACTGGGTCCCCTATTATTCATCGTATATCTAAATGATCTGGATTCGGATATCAGTAGTAACCTAAGTAAATTCGCAGACGACACTAAAATAGGTAGAACTATAAATGGAAAAGAAGACATTCATGCTTTACAGGAAGATCTAAATAGATTATCTGAATGGTCGGACAAATGGCAAATGGAATTTAATGTTGAAAAATGTAAAGTAGTTAAAATGGGTACTATAAAAGACAATACTAGTTATAAGCTAAATAACCATGAAATCATGAGTTCTCAGTGTGAAAGGGATTTGGGAGTTCTTGTGAGTAGTAGTCTTAAGCCAAGAGAGCAATGCACAGCAGTCAGAAATAAAGCAAACAGAATTTTAGGATTTATCTCAAGAAGCGTTAGCAATAGGACGGAAAAAGTTATTTTGCAGCTCTATCTTACATTAGTTAGGCCCCATTTAGATTATGCTGTGCAATTCTGGTCACCCTATTATAGAATGGAAATTGAATCCTTGGAGAGAGTGCAGCGAAGAATGACCAAGATGATACACAATATCAGAAATCTACCATATGAGGACAGATTAAAAAAACTTAATCTACATTCTCTAGAGAGGCGAAGAGTTAGGGGGGATATGATTGAAGTGTATAAATGGTTTAAAGGGATTAACAAGGGAGATATTAATAAAGTTTTAAAAATTCATGATCAAACCAGAACTCGTAATAATGGATTTAATAAATTTAGGTTCAGAAGGGAAATTGGTAAACATTGGTTTGGTAATAGAGTAGCTGATGCAGGGAACAAGCTTCCTAGTAGGATAGTAAATGCCAATACCTTAGACACCTTCAAATGTAGATTAGATAGACATATGACAGTGGTAGGGTGGGTATGAATAGGTTAGTGCTTATTAGAAAAATCATAAAAAGACAAATAGAATAAATAAGTAGAGTAGAATAGAATAGGTTAGACATGCTGAAAATACAATTCAAAAATGGAGCTGCCTCGTGTGTGCCAGTAGGCATGTTGCAGTGTCCTCTATTCTTATGTTCTTATGTTCTAACTCTAGAAACCACGTGGATGCGGAGGGAGAGAGAGAGAGAGAGAGGAGAGAGAGGAGAGAGAGAGAGAGAGAGAGAGAGAGAGAGAGAGGAGAGAGAGAGAGAGAGAGAGAGGACACCTTGAAAGTGATTAGAAGGTTGAAAAGGTCAAATAGTGACTGACCAGGAGGTCTTAAAACGCGCGCGCGCGCCCACACATACATTTGGTACCATTGGTCTTTCCGGTACATTCTTACACACACACACACAACACGCACGCACGCACGCGAGGTATCTTTGGTTATTCAGTACTTCCTTTTTACACGCGCGCGCGCACACGTAAACCTTTACTATCTTTTTTAGTTTTTATCTTTAATGAGGACAGCAAAGTTTCATAAGAAATCCGTTATTTTTATTTCTCACTTATCATCATCCATCGCTCTTCAAGAGACGGAAAAATAAAGTTCCTTTTGTGATCAAATTCGTCGTCTCATTTAGATCATTATCAGTAATCTTCCAAACTTCGTAAATAAATGAGTAAATAAGGCCTTAATTAAATAAATAAATAAATAAATAAATAAATAAATAAATTAGATAAATAAAGTCTTAGATATTCAAACAGAATTTACTGAGAAAAAAATCGAGATTAATATAATCACCTTATTATGAAAAGTATGTGTGGTTTTCAAAAATAAAAAAAAAAGAATAAATAAATAAATATATGTATAAGAAATATATAACATCGTAAGTACATAGGAAGGCAATTTGCTCTTCTTAAAATACATTTAGAATATTTTTTTCATTATAAGCACTTAAATATTGGCAAATATCGGGATTACATAAATGAGGCTCAAAAAGACGAAATACAAAAAATGCAACAGAAAAACAATTGTAAAAAAAAAAAAACAATATATAATTAATACGAGTGAAGGGCGTGATGCATGGGTAAATAGATGCCGTAGAAGAACAAGAGAGTGGTCGCCGTGGCCAAGCGGTAACGCTCACGACTGTGATTCGTCATGTCGAGGGTTCGCGGCCCGCTACGGTCTGCAATAATATGGGCATTCACTCAGGGTAACGATTATATTTTCCAAAACTAATATCCCTCGCAAGAAGGCACCGTCCTAGCCTAAAGTAGTACAGGGAGTCCGCGACGCAAAACCGATAGCAGAACGACAAAAAGATTAGAATAAACCATCCTAGCTAGGAGAGTTGCAAAAGAGCATCACGTAATTTCCCGAGAATCAAAGACTTGTTTAGTAATCAGTTTGAGCTCTCAAAACAAGTTTTACCAAGAAAAGTAAACTAGAGCTCTCTCTCTCTCTCTCTCTCTCTCTCTCTCTCTCTCTCTCTCTCTCTCACACACACACACACACCCACACACTAAAGATACACGCGAAATGTTACGACAGTATTTGTGACTTTAGATGTAGTTGGCATAACAATGGTGGGGTTGGTGTCGGTTCTGAAGACAGACATACGGAGAAAGTGTGTTTAATAAACTACAAACAATTCTAGTTCGTTAAATAAATACTTCGTGAAGAGAGATTTTTTAATTTCGTTCTTAACCTTCGAGTATGTTGCGTTTTGACCAAATATTATGATTGATTGGTAAATTTTGTTTAATTGCGGTTGTCGTAATCTGCTATTATAGTTATTAATAAAGGCAGCAGCAGTAATGTTGTAGTAGCATAGTAGTAGTATTAATAGTGGTAGTAGTAGCAGTAATAATGTTGTTAGTAGTAGTAATAGTAGAAGTAGTAGTAGCAGTAGATGCTTAGAATGAAGTTCTTAAAAACATTAGTAGTAAATGAGAATGAATGTAAAAGTTTACTGAAAAATTGCAGCAGTGTAGCAGTAAGATTGACATTTGTAGTTTCAATAGTAGTAGTAGTGGTAATAATAGTAATAGTAGTCGTAGTAGTAGTAGTGGTAATAATAGTAATAGTAGTCGTAGTAGTAGTGGTGGTGGTAATAGTAACACTTGAAGGTGCATAGGATTTCAATGTGTGACTTGTCAACGCCCTGCCTCATCATATACGAAATAACTTTATTTACGAAAGTTATTATTATTAGTAGTAGTAACAGTAGTGCTGTGCTACTGAACTGACATAAAGAAAATCAAGCAAGAGTCTTCATATACCATTTCATGAACCAAGGAGACACAATGAAGCAAATTTGGTCTCGCAGTGCCTGAAAAGCATGACCAACAATGATGAGCCAAAACTAATATAAGGACATGATTCTCGACAGACTGTAGATCATGCATCACCAGCATTCTCTTTGGGAGCTCAGGTCTTCATTCATGCTTCGTTTTTATGACCAGACACGATCTGTAAAGGGTTTGTGTCTTTGATTCGCGGTCTTGTCTTTGGCCTCAAAGCAAGAAAGTTCCAATGTTATTTATTTCTTTAACATAATGATTTTAGAATGTTCATGAGTGAGCCTATTTCATATATCGTTTTTTTTTTCAAGTAATATAACATTAAAAACAAGCTTATTTGTTAATTTGATTATGGCCACTATTAATAGTGCATTTAACAGTACTAACTGGTCTAAGATAAAATCTTTCAACAGAACCATAAAACAGGCAGGGATTGTGGCAGTGGGCAATGAAAGGAGAATGCCTCTTTTGGGTGATGAGAACGATGGAGAAATAACCAAAGAGGAGGTACATTTGGCATTGAGAGCAGGTAAGGCACCAGGGATAGATGGATGTCATGTAGAATGCTTGTCAGAAGGTGGGGGAGGCATACATATATATAAAACAGTATATCATTCAAAGGAAGTTTTATACGCACATAAAAAGGCCAACGAAATAAATCCTTCTTACACACACACACATGCAGAAATGCCAACGCATTAGTAAATAAATTTCCTCTCGTTACCCCCATTCATTATCTTTTGTGTCTTATTCATTTCCTTATTCCTCGTAGATGTTCCCCCCCCCCCTTTATTACTTGAAATGCATTTTTATATTTATTACTCAAAAGTATTCCAACTCAAAGATATACGTATCTTAAGAAATATATTTTCCTTTTGTTGCTCATAAGGGTATTCCCCACTTATGGGTAAAATAAAATACCTTCTTTAAATATATTTCCATCTAATGTTAGTGACCGAATTAGTATTTCCGTTTTAGGTTCCTACAAGAGGCAACAGTAATTAATGTTGATTCCGGCCAAAATTTTTTGAAACTTCAGTCTTCTTAACACTAGAAAAGGTGTTTCCGGCCTGCCTGCCTGCCTGCCTCTCTCTCTCTCTCTCTCTCTCTCTCTCTCTCTCTCTCTCTCTCTCTCTCTCTCTCTCTCTCTCAACATGATGCAAGGATCTGAGTTTCACATGTCCCTAAGAAGAAGAAGAAAAAGAAGACATTGACGACGAAGAAAATATTCTCATTTCGAGGATGAAAAGATATTTATATTTCAAATGAAAATTTGAGTTAAACATCTAGAATAACTAAAAGCTAAACAAAATATATCGTCTCAAGGTTATGACATTTCAACCAAAGGCAGATCAATTACGGATATTAGCAACGAAAAGTAAATAAAGATTCGAGTGGAATTCTCAAGAGCAGGATGTGCAGTCACGTGGTATGCTTGCAACAAAGTTATCCGGCAAGGGGGTAGAAGTGAATAAAAACTGGGAGGGAAAACAAAGAGACAGTGGCACAGTCTCCACGAAATCTAATAAGTGTACTTACACTGCCTGTTGAAATTGACAAGATCTAGCACATGAGAACACGCTGCTCTTCTTTACTCGGGTTATGGGTAATTGCTGGAGGGAAAACAAAGAGACAGTGACACTATCTCCACGAAATTTAATAGTGTACTTACATTGCCTGTTGGAGTTGACAAGAACTGGCACATGAGGGCACGCTGCTCTTCTTTCCTTGCCCCTAAGACAATAGTCCCTAACTCTTATTGCAAAGACGACTAATTGCCCCTAAAGCAATAGCTCCTAACAAGTTGAACATAACATATAATTAGGAAATGATTTAATGAATAGTTCAATGTGAATATCTTATTGTTTCATGCTCTCCTCTTCGCACCAAGAAGATTCTGGCGAAGCGCTGATATACGATTCACCTTTGGCGCATTCACAGCAAGACCTTGACAGGAAAGAGTTGTTGAAACGGACCATGTTTACAACACGAAGGGCGCAAATGCTCTTTTTTTTTCTTCTTCTTCTTATTCATAAAGAGGTTTTAGGGTTGATGTTACAAAAATCATCTTGGGGAATGGAACTGACGACTTCTTAGGTTATTATGCAAAGTTCCTATTCGTGTTAAAGATCAGTTTTTTTCAAGGGTTAATTCTTATTTTCACATCCTCAAACGAGAGAAATGAAAATACACATTGAAAAATATTAAAATAAGAAAATATATAAATTATCATAGAGTGTCTGATTGGGACGAACTAACTTGATATTATAATAAATTATTAAAGATGTATGACTTACAGGGGATGTGAAAATATACATTTACCTTCTTAATGAGTCAATAATAACATTAATATCATAACAAATTACTAAGATTTTTTCCCTAGTTCCAAATGTGAAAGTAAATCTTTACCTTCTGAAAAGTCAATGAATGCATTAATATATAAAAATACAGTACTAAAAAACTTTCACCAAGACCCTCCTCCATACAATAAAGAGTGAATATCAAATGCCTACAAAAGCAAATTGCTTACTGAATGCAAGCTAAGCACATCCACAAACACTGCACCCATGACCAACAGCATCTCCTTGAATGCCAAGTGAAAGACATGACTATGCGCCAGATACGGTCGTTCTGGGGAGGTAGATTTCATATAATGAGATTATGAATACAGTGTCTATACGTACAATCTAAGATACTCACTAGTACTGATTTCAGCTTCTCAGAAGAACACCAAAGACCATCACGAGGTCTGATCACAAAAGGGTTAAGTTGCAGGGGGAGTGTGACTCAAGGTCGATGCTTAAATGCTCTATCTCCCTCGCGCTCTCTTATTCGATGAAATAACAACGTTCTCAAAACCTGCTACACGCGTTTTATAACTATTATGTTTACACTGCACCACCTGGTAGTTAAGGCACTAAATATCCATTTATAAAAGGACCAGGTAAAATATTTCAGTTATTATCTATAAGAAGGGTCAACTCACTGGACCACAACACAATGCACTTTGCGGATTATTCCACTTATTGACGCAATTATTTGCTCTAAGTATTGTTCGTTCGATATCAAAGTCGATTGGAGAAAAGACAAGATTAAAGTGTTGATAAATAAAAGGAAACTAAAACGTTTTGAGGATGTTGGCTACGAAGGGGCAATAACTAAAATACAAATGGTAAAAGGAAGTCTATCACAGGAGAAGCGGGTACGTCCTCTCAGTGCGAGGGTGAATGAGGAAATGCAACAGACTGTCTCTTGAAGCCCCGAGTCCCCCAGGCCCTGTTCTTTTACACTTACTCACAGCTTCTCACTTTAAGCTCCTCCTACTTACCAGAGAACCTAGAGCCACCCATCCATCAATGTGAATATCTTCGTGGGCAGTTGGGCATTTATCTTAAGGACTTTGCATGAGCAATAACCAATAACGAAAAAACAATAATACAGGTAATAATAACCAAAAAACTTCAAACCCTCGAAGTGAACTTAAGCTTCTAGGAAATGGCGGAGTGATGGGAAATCTATTGACGACATGGCATCATCATCTTCTCATCTCGCTTTTACATCAGTAAAACGGTCTGTTATGAGTCACAAACTTCTCCAAATGACAATATGAAGAAGGATTCAGTGGTATCCATTGAAGGTTCTAGGATCCTCGAAGCCTTAGATTACACCACGTGGACTATGTAGTCCACGACGAGCAAAATAGTCGTTGTTGAAGAAAGCTGGAAAGGGAGAGGCCGAAATTTAGCACAGGTGAAGCAAGAAGGGGTAGAGGGGGAGAGGGAAAAAAAGAACACGTGTCTATGACGTAACACAACTGTCCGATTCTGGAATGACTAATATACTGGACATTCCAGATATCTGCTTAGCTTAGTGAATCATGGCTTAACTCTCGCCAAATGATCCATAAAGGATATATTTTTACCAGAAACGTTTGGGAATGAGGAAATAGCAAATTCTATACGACGACTCTTTTGTGGTAGATAGCCCATGGCAGCTCAGTTGAGACAGCGAGTACAGTGCTTTGAAGAGAGAGAGAGAGAGAGAGAGAGAGAGAGAGAGAGAGAGAGAGAGAGAGGAGAGAGAGAGAGAGGAATCAAAAGTGAAAGCAAAGAAAGAGAAATTAATTGTATATATTTATTATTTTATATATGTTTATTCATCTATTATTTCTATACTTATTCATTAATTTGTTTATTCAGTCATTTATCTCATTGCATATATGCTTGTATTCAATTGCAAAATTTCTTGGTCTCTTATCTTTTTATTTACTTATATAGTTATTTTCATTATATAATTATTCATTCATGAGTTCTCTGTTTATTTATTTATTTATTTAATGCTTCTATCAAAGTAGTTTTGTATTTATTAAGGTCTGATGGTCCGTCCTCTGTCTGGGGTGGGTAGTGACCAGAGAGTGAGAAAGAACCAGGTATCCGCAGGCAAGGAGAGAGAGAGAGAGAGAGAGAGAGAGAGAGAGAGAGAGAGAGAGAGAGAGAGAGAGAGAGAGATGAGAGAGAGAGAGAGAGAGAGAGAGATGAGAGAAGAGAGAGAGAGAGTTTGGAATAAGGACCAGAGGAAGTGAAAGGATTTAGTCAGGACACAGTACAACCTTTTTGGGTCAAATAAGAGAGAGAGAGAGAGAGAGAGAGAGAGAGTAATAATAATAATAATAATAATAAGACTTTATTTCCAACATACATTGGGTATTCAAATATGGGTGTACAATTAAAATTTACAAGTAAAATCTTCCTTTAAGAGTAACTTCTTAAGATTATATTTAAAAGTATACACTGAACCAGCATTTTTTAGTTCTCTGGGAAGCTGATTATATAAATGAGGTCCACGAATGTTTATATCTCTTGAGCCAATATCAGTTTTAGACCTTCGTACTAATAAATCTTCCCCTTGACGGGTAGTTAACCCGGTAACTGAGCTTACTGTAGAAAAATTATACAAGCAATCAGGAATATTGTTTCTTAGTATATTAAAAACAAAGGTACATATATCAAAAACATATTTATCTCTAATCTTTATCCATTCTAGATCTTTTAAAACAGGAGAGATGTGCTCGTATTTTCTTACATTGCAACAGCCACTCGTGCTGCAAAGTTTTGTAACTTTTGTATTCTTTGTAATTGAGTCTTATTTGTACATCCCCAAACTTTGAGACAGTAATTAATTAAACTCATAGCTAAGGACTGGACAATTATTATACGAGTTGATGTTTCAAATGAGTCTTTTACCCTATTTAGATATATTAGAGTACCCATTACTTTTTTATAAATTTCATCTATATGCATTTCAAAATTCATGTAACGGTCAAAATAGACACCTAGGTTCTTTACCGAGTTCATTGGCTTAATGATATTACCGTTAAAATTTATATGAAGATTGTCATCAACTTCTGATAATAATTGTCTGGATCCGATAAGAATAGATTGGGTTTTAGTTTCATTAAGTAACAGACCATTTTTTAGAAAGTAACGTTTAGCCATATACAAAATTTCTTCTGCTCTACGAATAATATTTTCTAAATCATTAATTTCTCCTTCAATTAAGATTTGAGTATCGTCAGCATATTGAATGACATAACAGTTAGGTAAATATTTTACTAGATCGTTTACATATATTAGAAAAAGTATAGGTCCTAGGATCGATCCCTGAGGGACCCCAAACAATACCTTCTTGCGACTTGAGACTACATCTTTTATTCTGACTGACTGGTAGCGGTTTTTTAAATAGTTCTCGAACCAGCTTGGGTCAATGTTCATTTTTTTGCATTTTTCTAATAGAATGGTATGGTGTACACTATCAAAAGCTTTAGAAAGATCGAGTAGTAGTAGCAATGATATTTTCTTATTATCTAGATTTTTGTATATTTCATCTGATATTTTCAATAAGGCAGTTTCAGTTGATAATTTTGGCCTGAAACCGTGTTGACTTTTTGCAATAAGTTTATTTTTTTCAAGAAACTCACTTAACTGATTTGCAACAATCTTTTCAAGTATCTTTGATAAAATTGGTAGTAAAGAGATTGGTCTATAGTTAGAGACGTCGTCAGGATTTCCATTTTTAAAACCAGGAATTACATGGGGATTTTTCCATAAATCTGGGTAGATATTGGTAACTATGGAAGTATTGATTATTACCGTCAGATAATAAGCTATTACAAATAATGAATCTCTAATAAAACGAAAACAAATTCCATCTGATCCATATGCATTAGAGTCTTTCAGATTTTTTATTACTAAGATTACTGTATTACAATCTACTGTAGTAGGGTTTAAAGACATCATTACTTCTATTGAATGCACTATGTTCTTGAACATTATTATTATTATTACTACCATCATCACTATTATCATTACCATTACTACCACCATCATTATTATTTACACCATTATCAACATTTCTATTATTATTACTACTACCATCATCATTATTATTACCACCATTACTATTATTGATTTCATTTATTATTTCTTTTTTTGTTTTTTCAAAGGTTTTTTTTCCCCACTTCAGCGAAAAAATTATTGAACTCTTCTGCTTTAGCACTTACATCTACCTCATCGGGTATAATTGATATGTTACTACTTTTATTACAGTTATTGGAAAGCATGGTTTTAGCAATTTTCCATGTATCAGAGATATTGCCTTTAGTGTTTTGAAATTCATTTTTGTAATACTGTTTCTTACTGTTACTTAATAATGATTTTACTTGTTTCTTATGCTCTGTAAACTTTTCTCTTAAAGGGATATTATCTCTTTGTAGTTTTACTTCATTTTGTAGTTTGTCTCTTTCTTTCATAATGTTTTTTATGTCATCTGTTATCCAAGGAGCGGGGGGACGAAATATTTCTCTTGTCACGAGTGGTGCACATCGATCTATACATGATGATAAGACACTGGTTAAAATATTGAGAGAGGAGAGAGAGAGAGAGAGAGAGAAGAGAGGAGAGAGAGAGAGAGAGAGAGAGAGAGAGAGAGAGAGAGAGAGGAGAGAGAGGATTAGACTAGCAAATTGGTAGAGATATAGGATTAATCTCCTTTAGGAAGATATTTGGGGTTAATATTTTGCTCATTTGGAAATGGAGAATTATAAGATTAGTTTCAGGAGAGTAGCATTTAATTATCTCAAGTTTTAATTTCGCCAATAAATTATACAATTAATAATATAATTACCTTCTCTCTTTATAAATAAAGATATATAATGAATCATCTTTACCCCGATCGGGACTTGAACCGAGTTCTTATAATTACTAAGCCAAGGCGCTACCAACTACACCACAGAAGGTCTTAAAAGGGAAACAGACCTTACAACTTATATCTGCTATACTAGGAATGAACGTATCCATGTTTTCACATATGGTAATGTGCTTATTTGGTTAAAGGTATATAATTTTCATTGATGACATAGATAAAATCTCTTTATCCGTCGGTCTCTCCACGTGGGTATTGACCGCATTAGCTTAATTTTTGTTTGTTAATTATAATAGATAACATCTAAAAAATTGTTTGATGTGTATGCATGTATGTATGTATGTATGAATGTATGTATGCATGTATGCATGTATATATATATATATATATATATATATATATATATATATATATATATATATATATATATATATATATAAATTCAAATCAATATTATTATATGTGAAAGCAAAAAAACATATTTGCCTTAGCCAAGACTTATGATCAGGGTGCTAGGGAGCTACCAACTATACCACCGTAGGTAAAGAGAAGAGAGACACCTTAACTAACTGCTGAAGCTAGGGAATGTATAAACTCCATTGAATGTCTACGTGAATTTTGTTCTCTCTTCCCAACTTCACCCATAGCATGACTTCGCTATCTAAAGAGAAGAGAGAAAACTAGCAGCTAACTGCTGAAGCTAGGGAATGAATATACCACTGAAGGTTTACGTGCATTCTGCTCTCTCTCTTTCAAACCTCACTCGTAGCATAATTTCGAATTCTAAAGAGAAGAGGGAAACTTCTTAGCTAACTGCTAAAGCTAGAAAATGAACACACTCTACTGAAGGTCTACGTGCATTGTACACTCTCTTCCAAACCTCACTAGTAGCATGATTTAACATTTCAAAGAGAAGACAGAAAGCTTGCAACTAACTGATGAAACTACAGAGTGAATACTCTACTGAAGTTCTTCGTGCATTCTACCCTTTTTCTTCCAAACCTCACTCGTAGCATAATTTCACATTTTATAGACAATAGAGAAACCTCTCAACTAACTGCTGAAGCCAGGGAATGAACACACTCTACTGAGGGTCTACGTGCATTTTACACTCTCTTCCCAACCTCGCTCGTTGCACGATTTTGCATTTAATTCAGAAGAAATTGAGTAAAATTACTAATGGTATTGCAAGTGAACTGTACCATCAAACTGTACTCGAGTGGCTTGTTTGCACAGCTGGTGAAATGGCAGGTGGGAAGAAAAAGAAAAGTAATGGTAAATATTCGATAAGGTCCAAATAGCTCCCGTCTTGCAAGCCTGTGTAAATGTTAGGCCCACTAGATGATTTCTGTACGGACTCTTTCTTTAAAAAATTTCTGGCTTTTGTAAACTGAATTAGTCAGGGCATACAGTACAACCTTTTTGGGTCAAATAAGAGAGAGAGAAAGAGAGAGAGAGAGAGAGAGAGAGAGAGAGAGAGAGAGAGAGAGAGAGAGAGAGAGAGAGAGAGAGAGAGAGAGAGAGAGAGAGAGAGAGAGAGAGAGAGAGAGAGAGAGAGAGAGAGTTTTATGGGAAGCTGTATTAGACTTACCATCACTCGAAGCTAGAAGAGTGAGGGGGGATATGGTGACAGTCTTTAAATTCCTTCATGGTTATGATAGAGTGGATAGGGATCGATATTTTGATATGGCTGGCTCTAGAACTAGAGGTCATAGTTTGAAGCTTCGTAAGAAAACTTCTTTGCAGGATGTAAGAAAATACTTTTTCAGTGTAAGAGTAGTTGATAATTGGAATTCGCTAAGCGAGGAGTAGTTAATGCTATCTCAATCAATGGTTTTAAGGACAGGTATGATAAGTATCACTAAGTATAAAATGGAACCGACCAGGAGACGGGAAGATACGAGCTTTGGGCTCTTTCCCGTACACACAATTAGGTAATCAATTAGGTAATCACACACACACACACACACACACACATATATATATATATGTGTTGTTGTTCCGGTTTTACGTCACGGACTCCCTTTTCAACCAAGGGCTAGGACGGTTGCCTTCTTGCGAAGGACTTGTTTTGGCAGATGTAATCCTTACACTGAGTGCATACCCTTGCTAACCTCAGACCGTGCCGGGGCGCAAACCCTCGACCTGACGCCTCAGAGTCGCGGACGCTACCGGTTAAGCCACGGTGACTATATATATATATATATATATATATATATATATATATATATATATATATATATATATATATATATATATATATATATATATGTGTGTGTGTGTGTATGTGTAAATACCTAATTGTGTGTATATGTATGTATGCATGTTATCAAATAAATACATTAACATATGTGAAAATATGCATTATATTTTGCCCCTGGACGGGACTTGAACCTAAGACACAAAATTAGTGGTGTAGTAAGTACCGCCTTGGCACACTAATTACGTCCTTAGGTTCAAGTCCCGACCAGGGGCAAAACATGATTCATGTATGTATGTATGTATGTATGTATGTATGTATGTATGTATGTATGTATGTTATGAACGCAGCCATCCCAGTTAACTCTTGGGCTATTTTTTATACAATGAAAATTTTAATAAATTATCAGTAAAAAAATAATTTCCTCACTTATAAATCCTTGAAAGGGATTTAATATGAGGTCTGAATAATCCCTCAATTAGTAGAGCATTTGCAGATATTACGCTTACGATCTATGAATAATCCAAGTATTGGGGAGGAAGCCAGCTCCTCTCGTCGCCGGTCTCATGGCCGTATTAATGGAATAGCTTGGTGTCAGGAAGAACATTATTAGAGGTCAGAGACACACAGCGACCCCTAATGACCACGGAAAAAAAGTAAGTTATAGTAACTAATTCAGTATTTCCCTTCCATTTAGAGTTTTTTTTTCTATATTCCTGTAATTTAGATAATTTTCCCATTTTCTTTCCATTCAAATACTTTTTCCAATTTCCTTCCATATAGAGTTTTTCCAGAGTCCTTCTATTAAGACTTTTTCCATTTACCTTCCATTTACATACTTTTTTAATTTTCGATTTTCCTTCATTTTAGATACTTTTCCATTTTCTTTCCACTTAAATACTTTTTTTTTCCATTTCCCCCCTATTCGATTTTTTTTTTTTAAATTTTCATACCATTTACATACTATTTCCATTTTCCTTCCTTTCACTTGAATACTTTTTATTTTTTTTTTCCATTTAGAAACTTACTTCTATTTTCAGTCCAATTAGATACTTTTCACATTTTTCTTCCATTTATATACTTTTTTTTCCATTTGCCTTCCATTTAGATACGTTTTTCCTTCCATTGAGATACTTCTTTCCCATTTTCCTTTCATTTAGACACTTTTCCAATTTTCCTTCCATTTAGATACGTTTTTATAAGAGTGACACCGGGACAGGCAAGAAAACTGCCCTCCTCAAACCTGGGCACCAAGAAAACAATAAGCCCGAGAAAAAGTAGAAGTTTACGGACAATGCCAAAAAAAAAAAAAAAAAAAAAAGGTATCAATTCAAGGATGAGATTTTTATTATCCAATAATAAGATATAATCTCAAAACAACTTTAGCTGTTTAAAATTGTAGACAACTCCAACTACTTTCAAAGAGCCTGGTTAGAAGCAGGGAATACATGTAAACAATGGGAAAAGTTGTCAATTGAGAAAAGATGAAGAAGAAAAAAGAAGAAAAATTAGGTGGAAGAGGAGAATGAGTAACAGGAGGAGGAGGAGGAGGAGGAGGAGGAGGAGGAGGAGGAGAAGGAGGAGAAGGAGGAGGAGGAGGAGGAGGAGTAGATGGAGAAGGAGGAGATGGAAAAGGAGATGGAGAAGGAGAAGGAGATGAAGATGGAGGAGAAGAAGGAGATGGAGATGGAGAAGAAGGAAATGGGAAAGGAGAAGGAAAAGGGGAGAAAAACGAAGAAAAAGGAGAAAAGAAGAAAAAGAAAAAGAAAAAGAAGAAACGGAAAAGAAGAAGAAGAGAAGAAGAAGAAGCTCTCGTCTAGGGGATGCCGTAAGTTGATCGGTTAGTGGGCACGAGGAGAGTCTCAGAGGTGAGAGATGGGTTATCTCTCGGCCAATGACGGTGGGCTGGGTACCTTCTTTAGACTCTAGTTAATACCTAACCCTGGCGCTCTCTGATTCCACTCTACATCACTATTATTAGTCAAGCGCCAAAAGTCTCTCTCTGAGAAGGATTACGGAGGAGTAACATTATTATTATTATTATTAATACAGCATCAGAGGTCCCAATCGTATTGGGACTGGCAAAGGAGGGCTGAATAATCGATTGGTATTGAAGACCAAACCCAATGGCGGCGCCGATAATTATCATCCAGCTTTGGTCATTTTTAGTTCTCTCCTCTCTCTCTCTCTCTCTCTCTCTCTCTCTCTCTCTCTCTCTCTCTCTCTCTCTCTCTCTCTCTCTCTCTCTCTCTCTCTCTATTGGCATATATATCTTGCTTCATCATATATGCAAAGGTGCTTGTCTGAATTCCCTCTCTAGCAACTAGTTCTTAGGCGATAAGAAACATATTGTTCGCTATTTTTCCCATATTTCTGGGGGTGCAGAGCTTCAGGACAGTCATTTGCATGCTTAATCTCGTATCATGGCTTATGGATGGAGAACTATAATATATATATATATATATATATATATATATATATATATATATATATATATATATATATATATATATATATATATAAATATATATATATATATATATATATATATATATATATATATATATATATATATATATATATATATATATATATATATATATATATATATATATATATATATATATATATATATATATATATATATATATATATGTGTATATATATATATATATATATATATATATATATATATATATATATATATATATATATATATATATATATATATATATATATATATATATATATATACACACACAATATCTCTAGCTCCCTCTCTGTAAATACCGCTAATATTTCCCCTTATCTCTATAATTAGTACTATATGGAGACCGCAGTAGCACAGTGGTTAAGACCAGTGATGGAACCGACCAGAGCGTTAGGATGGGCATCCAGCCTTAATTTCCCAGCTTCAACCTGTCTGTAGCCACCTCCATAATGGGGATTAACAGAGACACAAAACGTCCAACAGTTACTTATCAACATACAAGAACCATGATAGCCCTAAAACGGGTATGGCCGAACCAAAGCAAAGCTATGACTCTTTGCTAGAGGAAAATAGCAATAAAAGAATTCCCAGAGTCCCCTCGCTCTGCCCCTATAAGTAGTCTTTTTACGACATTAATGGGGAGCACGGAGGAGATATTCTACTTCCCCTTCCAAAGGGGAAGAAAGAAAAGCATAATAACGACTACTGTTGCTGCTGGAGAAACATATAAAAGGAAGGAAGAGATTTCCAGTCCCCTCACTCCCCCCCATTTACTATTCTTTAACGACTTAAATTGTGAACACGGAGGAGGTATTTTTGCTCCTCCCCAACAAAGGGGAAGAACGAAAAACATAATTATTACTCCCGAGCAAAGAGCATTGGACTCTGCCATAAACCGATGACGCTAAATGCATTCAGTGGTGCAAAAGAACTGACCAGGAGACGGGGAATTACGAGCGTTGGGCTCTTTCTCTGCTGCACAAGTAGGTAAATACACACACATTCACTTATAGGGATATATCTACATAAGTATATACGTGCAACGGGTTAATATGGGATCAATACCAGATAGGGAACCTAATGGTCATTTTTAGATGCTTAATCTGGGATTGAGACATAAGGCAGTTTAACTTGACCTAACCTAATATAACTTAAATTTGGTTAAGAAAGATTTTGTTGGGTTGACCTACGTTCTATCTCAACAGTTCGATGTTAAGTCTTCCTTTAGTTACGATTCTTTTTCTATGCCTACATCAACGCTGAATATTCTTGGATATTCGTTACACATCTTATATTATCCCATCACATCTGCCAAGTCACAACAATCCCCATCTCTCTTTCTCTTTACTTTTGTTTTCTACATGCCCAGGCTCGATGAGGGCAGATTTTTTTTTTTTTTTTTTTTGCCCGTCCTGGTGTCACAATCATAAATAAAATTCTCAAATTAGGTAATTAAGAGTGACATCAGGTGCCTATTCTGGGACTGATCATAATAATGTACTTACTTTGATCCACTTACAGTAATCAATAAGAAATATCTCTCAGAAGTACTAACCTGTGAACGAAAAGAAAAAAGAATCGGTTAATAAAAACCCAAAAAAAGAATGAAATATTATGAAATGTAACGTAATGGTGAGGTACATTCAGGTGTTCTCATAAAGAGAAAAGGAGGATGGAGAAATCCTTTCCGAT